>CAUYQV010079139.1:0-10939 GCA_963574575.1 Galagoides demidoff
TAGCTGGTATTGTAGGGATGCTCCCTGATTTATTCATAAGCCCTTCAATCTATGTTTTAAAAGCTAAACTTCCCACATCCTGTTTAAATATGTTTTTAGGGAAGAAAAACAGAACCCTTTGAGGAAGCAGGATGGGGGAAGTTCGGTGCTGCAGACAAATTAGTTCCCATGAATTAACCCAGGTAGCTCTTCCTACTATGAAGGGAAAACAGAGGAAGCTGAGGAGGTCATTAAAATTCAGTAAAAAACAGATACTTTTCAGTTATCTGGTAGGAGACCATCCTTTCTTAAGAGTTTATTTATAAATGTCTCCGAAAGAGCTTGGAAGTCAGAAGTGGATTTGTCTCAGTACAACTTCTGTTTGTTTGGAGGTCTTTGCATGCATTACTTTTTGGAAAAGGGAAGATGTTCTTAGTCTCCATTAAAGACAGTCATTGCCTTTGTCCTCACTCTTCCTGGGACAATAAGCCACAGATGTAGCTGTTGCTGCCAGCAGCTTTTCAGAACTGAGTGGTGAATCACCTCTTGTCAATTGTATCTCTCAGCTTAGTAGCACCAGCTTAGAAGAGAAGGTCATGATTATCATCCATTCATTTAACACGTCTGGAACACCTCCTCCGGACTGATTCATTCTTGGCTATCATTTATAGCTTTCTGATATATGACAATAATTCAAGTTTTTCAGATTTTATTTGACTTAGCTGTGAAATAATGCCATAATGTAGACCTAATGCTATACGTTTATGCTTTCTTTTGTTAAGATTTATATTAATAGAAAATATCATTCCCTCTTAATCTGTAGATCAGGTGCAGGAAAATATCTCGAAAAATTAAGTTAGAACGGTCTTCATTTTACTTCACAGTGTGGCTTGAATTGAACATCTTTGAAACTGAAAGGGCTAATATTTTGGCCATTATCTTTTTCATGTTTCACTGGGAGTTATGTTTTTAAGAAAGTATATGGAATATTTGTCCATGGAATTCTCCCTCTGTCATTCTTTTTTTTAACCTTTTTCTAACCATTTTTCTCATTCTGAAGATTTTCCACATGTAGAAGGGTTCCTTAACCATATAAGCACCATATGTCAATAAAAGTTAATTAAGATGTGTATTTAAATGCCAAATACTAGTTTTTATTTTTAAAAAGAGGATAGACATAGAATGATGATGATTTTATATTAAAAGAATAAATATTCCAAAAACAGTCTGTAAAAACCAAAGAAGTGTAACAATGAGTAGCTCTGGTTATTAAACCTACGTTATTATACATGTTTCTTTGACCACAGAAAGCTACTGGATGTACTACAAATTCCTTCTATTTTGGTACTACTACTATCAGATTAAATTTCCCCTAAGTTTCATAGCTACTATTTTTTCCTCTTTCAATCGCAGGAGAAGTTACAAAGCATTGAAGAATGGCCGATGAACGGAAAGATGAAGCAAAGGCGCCTCACTGGGCCTCAGCTCAACTAACAGAGGCCTCTGCACATCCACATCAACCCGAGATTAAGGATCAAGGCGGGGCAGGGGAAGGATTTGTCCGAAGTGCCAATGGATTCCCATATAGGGAGGATGAAGACGGCGCCTTTGGAGAGCATGGGTCACAGGGCACCTATTCAAATACCAAAGAGAATGGGATCAACGGAGAGCTGACCTCAGCAGACAGAGAAACAGCAGGTAACTAATGGCTCTGCTGTCACCCAGGCTTGCTTTGTGCTTTAAAGTTAGTTAGTCTGAAAGTGAGTTACTTTATAGCACTGATTCTCTTACAAGTGCTATGACTGAAATTCCAGTCAAATAAAGGAAATAAATCCCAAAAGAAGAGAAACAGTATAAGAGAAGTGGCTCATGCCTATAATACCAACACTTTGGGAGGCCAAGGCAGGAGAATCATGTGAGGCCAGGAGCTTAAGACCAGCCTGGACAGCATAGCAAGACCCTACTAAAAAAAAAAAATTTTTTTTTTTAAATTAGTGGGGTATAGTGGTAAGAACCTATAGTCCCAGCTACTCATGAGGCTAAGGCATGAGGATCGCTCAAGCCTAGAAGTTTGAGGTTGCAGTAAGCTATGATTGCACTACTACACTCTACTCTAGGTGACAGAGCAAGACTGTATTTCAGGAAAAAAAAAAAAAAGAAAAAAAGAGAAACATTAGGGTAACTAGCCAGAAATTCCCCTGAAATTAGTATAATCTCAATATCATTTCTCCATTTTATTTGTATCATGTTAATTTGTACAGACAAGTGACTCAGTTTATGTTTTGCTAGAAACTGTCAGTGTTTTAACTCATTGAAAGAAAACTTCACAAATACTTCCTCTGTGGTTCACTTAAATGGCATTGGAGCTAAATCAATAGACTCATTAAAAGCATATTTACTTTTTAGAGCAGAAAGAAATGTAAAATTCATCTCCTCAGTCTTCCTCCCCAATAAAGAGAGAGAGAAAGAGAAGAGAGAATACAGAGAACAGCTATACACTTATATACAGGAACTATTTCAACTCCCTCAGCTTTTTTCAAAAATAGTGTATAATTGCTTGAAGGAGAACATAATATAATTCACTCTTAAGCCCTTCTTCACAGTATGATTTCCATCAGTAGCCACCTCTACCATCAGTAATATTATCATTAATGGTTTAGTTATCGTACGGGATTAGTGGCATAGAGAAACATGACCCTGCATTACAGCAGTATTTCTTTTTTCTATAATTCAGAATTCAGTGAATTTGAACTTCTAGATGGTTTCTTATCTGAAAAAGAGTAAGTGAATTACAAGTACTAAAAGAGGTTCTGTCCCCTTCAAAACTATCTTTTATTCAAAGATTACATTTCTCTACCCCATCAATTAGCAACATTTATCAGCAGTATACTCCATTTAAAAATATATTTAAATTGGGTAGCGCCTGTGGCTCAAAGGAGTGGGGCACCAGCCCCATATACCAGAGGTGGTGGGTTCAAGCCCGGCCCTGGCCAAAAACTGCAAAAAAAGAAAAAAAAAAAAAAATATATATATATATATATAAATATTTAAATTTTAGTAGGGAAATATGAAAGGCATTTCAAATAACAGAGGAGAAATCACTTAAGTACATAGCATAATTTTTAAAGAACTCATCATTCAACAGATTAGCATTGTACATTTTCTAGGTAGAAGGTATTATGTTAGCCTCTGGGCCAGAGCAGGGCAAATTCATGCACACATGAACTTCACGGATCAAGATCATCTCAGAGAAGATGTGAGGCCTGTGCCTACAATTAAGTTGAATATGAAGCAAAATGTATATATGCCAAATGAGCAGTAGAAAAGGACAAAGTTGAAAGGGGATTATTACTACATAGGGCCAAAGTTCCCAAATTGTGCATAGAAACATCTTGGGGTGTCATAGCGAATTTATGGAGGTGTGGCAAGATGTTGTAAGTAGTGTGAGAAAACGGTGATACTCAATAGCTGTCAAATGCTGCCTGGCCTGTGAGCTCCAGAGAGTTCACAGTTTCTTTGTTAGATCACACTGTATTCCCTTTGAAGTTGTCATATGTTTTTAAAGTTGAGTTTTCAGCACTCATTCTGATTAACAGCAGGTACCCTGCAGAAATCCATTCAGAACATAAAAAGAGTGTGGTAATGTCCAGTATGATTCAAGAATTTGAGGGGCTGGGCAGTGCATCCTGTCAATAGGAAATCATGGTTGAAAATGAAATAAAAACACTATTTTCACCTTTCATGGTTTCAAGGAGAATTAAAATTAGGTGGTAAAGTGTATAAAGTGAATAGCTCAAGTAACAAGAGTTGTTGATTACCATTGTTATTATTATTTCTGGTGGTAGTGGTGGTATCACTATGGACAATATAATAATGCTCTTGATCAAATGATATTTTCTTTCTTTTTTTTTTTTTAGGGACAGAGTCCCACTTTATTGCCCTTGATAGAGTGCTGTGGCATCATAGCTCACAGCAACCTCCAGCTTTGGGCTTAGGTGATTCTCTTGCCTCAGCCTCCCGAGTAGCTGGGACTACGGGCACCCACCTCCGCAATGCCTGGCTTTTTTTTGTTGTTGTTGTTGTAGTTTGGCTGGGGCTGGGTTCGAACCCGCCACCCTCAGTATATGGGGCTGGCATTCTACTCACTGAGCCACAGGTGCTGCCCAATCAAATGACATTTTTCTACAGCTGAATTTAACAGAACTTGCAGAGGGTAGGATTTGGGTGTCAAGAGCATTAGGACAATTTTGATAAAATTGCAGCCTAGGGGGATGACACAAGTTATACTGGTTTGGGTGTGGGGAAGAAAAGAGATGACACGCTAGGCTACCATTTGTCTCATCATGTATCCTACAGCACCTGGCATTGCACCTTCAGAACTCAATAAACCTGTACTGAGGGAGGGAGGGAACAAAGTGAATGAATGCAAAAAGAAAGTGCTCTTCAAATGAATGGTCTTCCTTTTTCCCTTGGACTCTTTCATCAGTTGATTCTCATTGACTGTTTTGGAGGCTTTTGGTCAAGCAGCAGGGAATCAGCGTCATTCACTATTTCATTGGTTCAGTGGTCTTAATTAAGCATTTAAGAACATCAGAAAAATCTATTTGTCAGGTCAGTGTGTTCTTGCCAAGTGCCTTGAGAAAATAATATAAATTTAAAAGAGACTAAGAGATATTTCTTCTAAGTCATAGGTTCAAGAGCATCCAGAGTTAATTTTGAATTCAGCTCAACATATATCAAACAAATTTTATATTACCTTTGGGACACTGATTACAAAAGCTTATGTGTATGTTCTTGGTGACGACAGTTGTAATCAACTGTGGGTTACCAGGGCGATGTATTCAGTCCAAACTATGGTGTGATTTTAAATTAAGTTCCCTCCAGAAATAACAGGCCGAGTATTGAAAGCCATAAAATAAGCATGTGTGGAAAGCTGTAGGAAAAGGGAAATGTAAAATTATCCCTGCATCTCTACAGAGGATGTTCCAGTGATGAGTTAACGTGCAATTAAATTTCTCTCCAAACTCAAGTAAAATAATATAATAACTTATTTTGTGTGGTTTGTTCAAAACTGTTTCACAAGTTACACAATGAAAATCATCTCCAGTAAAAGGAAATGTTCCTGAATCCCAAATCTGATCTTAAAAAATGCTCCCCTTTGATGATGCAGGCCATTGGTATGAGCTAGCAGTCAATTTTGATGTGATGATTCTAAAGGAGACCAGGGAGCTGTACACTAGCACATTCTTTTATGATCCACATATGATCTACCACTGTATTGCTCTTCTCCCCATCAAGGATCTTTCTAGGACATTATTAACAGAAAGCATGTTTCATGTATATCAGGTCCCCTGCTACACGTTGTGGGGTCCAGGTCATTACTGGTTAAATAACAAAAAAACTTCCTTCTACTTTCCTTTTTTGTTATAATCCTCTGTTCATTTTTAGAAGTGAATTCTTTCCCCAAGGCTGTATCTTTTTCATTCATCTTTATAAAAGGGATCACATGATAAATGAATTGCAATCAATATCTTCCCCCCCTTCCTTCCTTCATCAGAGTGGGCTGACTTAGCTAAGACATCAAGGGTCTTAGCTCCTTCTCCCTCACGCACCCTTTCCGTGTTCACCTTCTTTTATGGGCCGTAAAAATCATTTTTCAAAAGGCAAGCCTGGCCAGGTGCAATGGCTCACACTTGTAAGTCTAGCACTCTGGGAGGCCATGGGGCAGGTGGAACCCTTCAGCTTACATGTTTAAGACCAGCCCAAGCAAGATTAAGACCCCATCTCTACTAAAAATGAAAAACCAAGGCTAGAGGACTGCTTGATCCCAAGAGTTTGAGGTTGTTGTGAGCTATGTCACCACAGCACTCTACCAAGGGCGATGAAGTGAGACTCTGTCTCAGAAAATAACTTAATTAATTAGCTAATTAATTAAAGAAGCAAGCCTATAGTCAGCTTATCCTTGATGTCACACAATGAGCCAGGGCTGAGGGAGTGGGGAATGTTAGAAGGCAATGATAATTTAAATTTTATTTCTTTATAGCTTATTCTTCTAGATTGTGTCTTTTTCCTTATACTTTAAGACTAGTCCATAGAAAGATAGACAGAATTGTTTTCTCAACAATAGCATAATTTTTTTATTCTTTAAGGTTTTTTTAACCACTAAAATGTCCTTTCTAGAAGACATTCCACAGAAGTAGGAAAAAAGAAATGTGAAACTATGAAGAATCTGGGCCCTCAGGAAAGTTCTTATTATACTAAGACAAAACCATCATTTTAAAATTGTTTTCCAAAGCATGAATATAAGAGTCATGGCTTATAATAATCCTTTCCTCTCTCTTTTACTTATCTTTATTACAGAAAACAAGAAGAATGAATCTTCATCCCCACCAAATTCTAACTCTGAGTTAAACTTTTGTAAAGAATTGAGAGGCATTTTCTTCTCCAGGGTTGGGGCCCAAACTCAGTGTTAGAATTTGTATCCAGAGAGTACCTTGCAAGGGAACAAAAGGGATGATTTGTAAACTGTTAAACTGTGAGTAAGGGGCAGCACCTATGGCTCAACAGGGTAGGGCGCTGGCCCCATATGCCAGAGGTGGCAGGTTCACCCAGCCCTGGAAAAAAAAAAAAAACTGTGAGTGAGAATTATTTTAGAAAATGAAAAATAAAAAAGTAGCCTTCTGAGTGGCACCTGTGGATCAAAGGAGTAGGGCACCGGCCCCATATGCCAGAGGTGGCGGGTTCAAAACCAGCCCCAGCCAAAAACTGCAAAAAAAAAAAAAAAAAAAAAAGAAGTAGCCTTCCAAGTGACATTTTAAGGACACAGAAAAGCAATTGATTTCTACAATCATTGTGCACACAACTTGACAGTGTGGCTGGTTTTCACCCCATCTTGTATTTCCTCATCTACTATAGCAAACCCTCTGTTTACTGTGTATGCTGGTTCACTATGAATATAACTCTTTCTAATCACAAACACAGGGATCCACAAAGTAGTGGTTCTGTTTTGGACGTTGCTCTGAGTAAGTCATGATTTTGTTCTCACTTTTCATCAGAAGAGAGGAACAGATTTCCTAATTCCTATTCATCCCTCAAGAATTGCTTTAAAAATATTTTGGAAATACATATATAAAACTATAGCTTGGAAATTTGTGTAACATTACACTCTTCCATGGTGCTCTTCGGTTTATCCAGTGCCATCACTTCTGTTACCTCATTTTATTTGGGGAGATTTCCACGAGGGTATCTGTCCTTTGTGTTTTCATTCTACCAGTGAGACTGAGGTACGCATTGGCTAGTGGCTTGTCCAGTGGGACGCGTGAGAAAGTGAGGGGGCTGGATTGTGAACCCGGTGCTCAGAATCCAGTGACTCGGTTTGCTTTTGAACTGTCCTACCCCTATGAAGTGGTGTGGGATTTTCTCTATGGTTTATAATTCCTTGGCTTTCTAAATGAAGGCTTTTAAGACTTTTTTAGGTAAGAGTAATTTTTTTCTGGATCTTAGGATTAATTTTGCAAATGTCAGGGTTTGTCTTTTATTTGAAAACAGTGATGGAATGTGCTAACCCTCTGTCACAGCTGTTACTATGCACAGTACGGTGGAAGCTGGACGTGCCCAGTGAGGTGATGTTTTACAGTCTCCTCTGCCAGTTTAGTCACTTATCTGTGACCAGAATGCAGGGTCTTGCCGTATAGAGCAATGCTCTACCACTACCCGACTGTGCCACACCAGTAACAACATGGACAGCCGTAGCCGTTATCAATTATAGACAAAGAGGACAATTCTTCCTCTGTTGCAGAACTGTCACATTCATGTAACTTTAAGCAATACAAAAAAAAAATCATAACTTTATTCCCAGTTTTCAGCCTGAGTGGACGAAGAAAGGAGGCAGTTCCGAGATGCTTATAGATACCAAAACGTCGAAGTTTTTCAAATCAGATTTAGGTTGTTTTGGCAATCTTAGGTACAATGCTTTGACCACTAGGAAGAAACACTACTCGAGATATAAACTAAAATGACGGTAGCCATCCAAAGCCAATGCCAGCCCTCTCCTTAGGTCAATGTGCAGGTCAGAGGGCATTTCCTCAGTTTACTCACCCAGGTTTCCCAGCATCCCTGGGTTTCCCCAGCATTTCCAGCCATGCTACTCAGATCTACCCCCTTCCAAAGAGGTAAGAGCTGGAAAAATCTCTTCCGGGCTATAGGTCGCCACCATTTCAGAGCTTACCAAAGGAGCTTTGTCTTCAAAACATCTCCTTCCAGTATTAACATCCACATAACTCCAGCGATCAAGTGAAAAATAAATTCAGATAGACAAATTTATTTTTGCTACAGTTAGGGATTTAGGCTTGAAAACACTATGGAAAAAAGGGTTGGCACCTTTCGCCTGCAAAAAGCTATAGACACCTTTAAGCGTCTTCCTGTTCTCCTTTTCAATCTGAGAAAATTCAGACCTACCTTATCATACCTCTCCCATTCTCCCCTGCCTCCATTTCTAGATTTGAGATTTACTAAGAGGAGTCAGCATCCCACTTAGAATATTACCTATTATATTCATAATTACCATATTAATTTATACAGAGCAAAATAGTACCGAGCCATTGCTCCTGCAAAATGACTAAAGGCATCCGCATCCCCCCTGAAAGCAAATAAACAAGCTGGCCTAACAATGCAAGAGGTTGCAGATTTTCCTTTCCTTGTTGCCATGCCAACCACTCATTGCTCGCTGCCATTTCCCTGAGCTCCGCAGAGAGAGGAGTGTGCACGGCAGAGTTATTTAGCATTCAAGGGTGGCTCTGCAGAAAACCACACAGCCTCACTGCGAAGTGTCTAGGCCTGGCGGCGCCGACGGGTGAGAACGGAAAATGGGGATCTTTCCACTGTTTTCCTTCGAAAGGTTAGGCATCTGAGGCTGGAACAAGTGACAAAGACAAGGATTGACAAAAAAGGCAGTTGCATGAGGTTCGTACCTGTCACGTTTGTTTTATCCAATGTGATCTCTGTCATAGATGAAGCAGGTTGTAGGTGTTAGCTTTAATTGTAATACATCTCTTGTCTTGTCGATGAGTAGAAGGCTATGAACCTATTTAGGACTAGCTTACATGGACGTTATGATAACGTATTGCGTCTCTTACTCTTGGTAAGGTATGAGCATGTGTATAGCAAGTACTGCCAGCTAAACCTTTGGATGTTTTATAAATCGGAGGAAAAGATAGGCACAGGGTAAAGTGTTTTCTTTCTATGCAGTTATAGGGTAAATGTAAATATATCTTTACTCTTCACTTGAAGTCTTAAAGTAAGATGAGGTTTTTGTCTAAGAGTGATTCTGAATCCAAATAGGAGGAAAACTTGGTTTCTCAAGACTTGTTTCAGTTAAACCCAATGACTCAACAAATTGAAGTATAATTGCATGCCTTGGAATTTTAATTACCTACAAACACTTCAAGTTGTGAAAAGCAGGGTTCTAACACAATACAATATGATATTTAAAAACTAAGGTTAATTTGCATTCCCATTTATTCTTGTGTATGCTCCTCAAGAAAATTACTCCCATGCGCCACGGATTCAATCTCCCTATTTTTTTATTTGTCTTGCTTTGTGCTAAATGTCAGAACTACCTGACGAGCACTTTTAAAAAGTATTTATTCAGATTCATTGGTCCACTGACACTTTAAAAATTATTTTGTAGAATTTGAGCCTTCATGCAACAGACTTGTGCTAACAATTTAGGCTTATTAGGAAAAATTATTCTATCTGGCTTGTTTTTGAGTATTAATATAACCAACTCATCATTTTATTTTTCAAGTCACCCTTCCTCCCATCCCATGTTTTCAAAAATATTATCAAGTTTTCTACTCTTTTCTACTCTCTGATTTGCTGTCAGGTCTTGTCACCATATTTTTCTTGTTTTTCCGTTTGATGTTAAAAAAAAATCCCCATTTAAAGAAAAATTCTGAACACTTCCTAAAATATATTTTTTTTAATTTCTAGTGAACAGATGAAAATAACAGTAATAGAAATGAGTCTCTAGATTCATTTTTGGAATATCTGAGCCTGTGTTTTTGTCAGGATTGTGCAGGGCCTGTATCTTTCAGTTGTTACATTTCTAAGTATTCTCACAAAAGAGAAAAAAGGGAACAGCAATTTTGAACGAGTGCATTGCTCTAGTATCTTGAGAATATATTCATCAACAAACGATAATGCGTTTTTAGAAAAGCGTTAGATCTAGGTTTATATTCTTTGTCACATTTCTTGTCTACGTCTGAGAAAAATGTTTGCTGCCCTCTACCAAATGCCACCGAGAGATTGGCTTTGGGTTTGTTTTTATTGCGGTCAAGAGGTTAGTAAACAGACTGAGGAGTGCCTGGCAGTTGCCACTTCTCTCTCTTTCCTCCCCAAGCTATTGAGATAAACTGACTTTCTGCTTCAGCGTGCCAAGCCTTTTTCTCTCCTCTCTTTCCCTCACACTTCACTGCTCTTAGTACATTACATAAAAGCATGTGCTTGGACCGTCAGGGGAGTCTGGAAATCATCTCAGGAGCAGATGCACAGAACGACTGGTGCTGCATTGCAGACCTGGCGGTTTCAGCATCATCTGCCCTGGCATCGTAAGTCCTGAGGGGAAAGGACACTGAACCGCATGCTGCTGGCTCGCCGTGTGGCTTATCTCACTGAATGAGTCACCATTCAACAACACTACTAGAAAGTACAGTTCGCAAACCGGCCAAGCTGATGAGCAAAGAACAGGGAAAGCACGTGCCTTGGGTTCTCACGCAACTCTTCACAAATATGCGAATGCTCGGCTCCGCGCCTGTGGCTCAATCAGCTAAGGCGCCAGCCACGTACACCTAAGGTGGCAGGTTCAAATCCCCAGCCCGGCCTGCCAAACAACAATGATGGCTGCAACCAAAAAATGGCCGGGCGTTGTGGCGGGCGCCTGTGGTCCCAGCTACTTGGGAGG
>CAUYQV010079148.1:0-11846 GCA_963574575.1 Galagoides demidoff
CACCTAATCACAAGGAAACCGGGAAGTGCAGAGTAGCCATATGCCAACGGAGAAAGCAGAATGGGTTTTAGTTGGGCAACTGGTGATCTCCACTGTGGCCACAGAATTCTATTTTTTATTTCAGATTAACACGAGGGTGCAGATGTTTAGGTTACATTGTTTTCGTTTCCAAGATAAAGTTCAAGCTGTAGTTGAGTCCTTCACCCAGGGGGTGTGCTGTATGCCCTTACATTGTGCAAAAAGACTTTAAAAACTGTATGACAAAAAGCATCAAAAGTAAAAGAGAACCACAGATGGAGAATAAAATTTACATCACGTATGGAAATTTGTGGGAGAGTTTTGAGGGCTAGTAATCATACGTCAAATAAGAAATTATAGCCCACAAAGATCCCCCATGAATTGATAGCAAAAATAAAATTTAGTAAACTGAAAGGACAAACAAACCAATAATAAGACCAAATTCAGACTAAATACCCCGGAGAAGACCTTTAACTGCATGAGTAGTTTGGGAAATGCTAATCAAAGCAACCATGAGATATCACTTTGTGCTTATCAGTTTGGCAAGTATGAGAGTAACAGTAGCCAATGAGAGAAGCATGTGCTCCCTTCTACATAGGGTCGTCAATTACTAGAACATTTGAGAAAAGTAGGCTATGCAGGTGTTCTTTGCCTCAAGACTCCCACTTTTGGAATCTATGCTTTAAAATAAAACCTGTAGTACATAAGAAATTTATTGATATATTATTTATAGATGCAAAAACTCAAAAGCAATGTGAACGTACTTCAGTATGATTAAATACATTGTATTGGATTTATATTACGGTCTATTATTCAGCTATTAGAAAAAATGAATCGGTTCTATGTTTATTGATCTAGAGTTATATTTGTAATCTATGTAAAGCCAGGAAAAGTAATTTGCAAAATATGAAGAAGAAGATTGCATTTGTGCATAAACTAATAACCAAGGCACTCTATACAAGGCGTTTCTATGTTTCAATATGTTTGTATGAAAAAAGTGTGGGAGGATGTGTGCAGGACTGCTATGAGGGGGAAGGGAGAGGGAGCATAATTAATTTAAAAAGTAATTAAATCGGTGTCACTGCTGATGTGATACTTTTTTCTCATTATTTTTTGAAAAAGGAAAACACACACACAAAAAACCCTCTTGCTTCTTGACAGGTGAAAATTTTCACACTTTCCACCTGCAAATCACCAAGGCCTAGAGAGAAAGATTCATTCTGGGTTTCACAGTTTAGTTGTAAAACTATGAAGTATTTAAAGAATGGCTTTCCAGAACTCTGATTCTTTGAAGCTCTTGCTCCTTGGGAAAGCAAATCAATCCCTGTCTGTCTGCCTGGTAGCTGGGTTTGTTGGTGGTGTTGTAGATACATTATTTTGCTGAGACAGAGAAAAAGTAAGCCCTTCCTGAGAGTAGCAGCCAGCTAATTGCAGACCCAGAATGAAGCTCTCAGTCTTCAATTTACTTTTTGCCCTGAGTGGCCCTTTGTATCCAAATTCTTCTCTTCATCACAGTGTATGTTCCTGAGGATGAAACTGAGATCTCAAAGGAATTCTGAAGTGTGAAAGCAGATTTAACATTCTTTTCCTTGCTGTTATGGTGCTTGAAGATTTTATTGTTTCCTGGACTAAGGAGGTAAATTATTTTGTTTCACGCTTTTGGCCACAAGTTGTACACATAATCATAATAAAGCTTCAGGTGTTAGGTATGAGGGATGGAGAACCTCTACATCTGGGTGTCAGAGCAGGGTAGGTCCAATTCCGTATGTTGCTTTGATCACTTACATATTTGTGACCAAAAGCAGGATAATGCTTAAGTCTAAAGGGGCCGGGAGTGGAACTTTCATCCAAATGGGGCACACTGTGGCTGCTGAGCACTGACAATTTTCTAATTCTTGGCCTGGGTGGTTTGCTATAGCTAAGGGACACATTCGTGTTTCATTCAGTTTGATGCGTGTGTGTTACTGTTCCAATTAAAAAGGATTTGAAAAAAGGAAGAGGAAGAGTGGAAGGAGGAAGGAGTGACAGAAGGAAGACCATGGTTGGGTTTTGGCAGGCGCTTGTGGGCAGAGGGAGACGTAATGGAGTTAAACGTGTTTGAGAGACAGTAATTATAATGACGAACAGATGAAGTAAGATCGCAGCACATGGCAAAAAGAGAGAAAAGATATTTTTAACCTAAAGTACGTAATAATTCTTGATAATCTGCCTTAGCCTGCATGCCTTAGGAAACAGTGCCCGAGGCACAGTCTTAAATGTTAATACTTAACTGTCAAGTGCAATCCTAAACTCTGGAGTGAGGGGACGAGGTAGTGGCAGGTCAGGAGAGATGGAGAATGCCACAGGCACCTTACCGAGCTGGCTGGAGCCTTGTGACACGTGCAGGAGATCACCTGGTTTTACAAAACATTTGCACAGAAGGTGTAGAATTACAGTACCTCAAATCAGTCTCAGATCTGGGAGGAAAAGAGTGAAGAAGACATGTCACTTTTTGCATTTTGGTCATCAGTCTGTCCTGCATTCCCTGCTCCTGCCATCGGGCTCCTCCAAGGCTGGCTTGGAAATCTGAATTCAAAGCAACGATGTCAGATTTTGATACCTTTCTACAATGTATAGTGACCAAATCAGGGTACTCTAATCGGCATATGCATCACCTCTAACATTCATCATTTCCTGTACAATCATTATGTGTCAATTAAAAAAAAAACAACGAACCCAGCAGGGCAGCATCCTCTGCTGGAGCAACAGCCCAGGGGGAGGAAGCAGTGAAGCAAACACCAGCGGGGCATGTGGTGATGGGCATGTGGTGATGGGTGGGTCATGTGGTGATAGGCCAGGCACGTGGTGATGGGCGGGGCATGTGGTGATGGGCGGGGCATGTGGCGATGGGCGGAAGCTGCAGACTTCTGGCCTGGCCTGGTGAGTGCGTGTGTGAATGTGTGTGTGTGTGTGTGTGTCTGTGTGCGCGCGCGCATGCTGGGGCGCTCCTCTGCTGTCTCACACCTCAGGGGAAGCAGGGACACTGAGGATGGTAGGCAAGAGGGATGCACTCTGGGTCACAACTGCAGGCAACAGGTAGACCTGGGGCAGCCAATCCTGTGGTGGAGGCCCATAGGGCATGGCCCCAAATTAACCACATCAGTGAACTTTCTTCCATTAAAAAGCCAAACTTCCTCTTAGTGGTCCTCTCCTCTCCCCTCCCTTCCCCTGGAGACAGAGCATCTCTCTCTGTCGCCCTGCATAGAGTGCTGTAGTACCATAGCTTACAGCAATCTCAAACTCCTGGGTTTGAGCACTCTCTTGCCTCAGCCTCCTGAGAGTAGCTGGGACTACAGCCATGTGCCACAATGCCTGGATAATTTTCTATTTTTAGTGGCGACAGGGTCTCCCTCTTGCTTAAGTGGGTTTCAAACTTCTGAGCTCGAGCAATCCACCCACCTTGGCCTCCCAGAGTGCTAGGATTATAGGCATGAGCCACCGCTAGGATTATAGGCATGAGCCACCGCACTATGTCCTCTTAGTAGTTTCCAACAACGCGCTCAGTGCAAGACGACCTAGCAGTCACCAGTAACACTGGGCAGAACTCTTTGGCTGAGCAAATTCAGGGAGACTATGACTTATCCAGTCTCTCATCATGGTGCTCTCCACCCATCTTGGGGTGCCTATCTGTGCACTATTGTGATGTTAGCAAGTTTATTTCTGGTCTATTTTCTTTTCCCATTTTCTCCTTTGCCTTCTTTCAAACCAGGGTCAGTGCTATATACAGCTCAGCCTGAGATATGGGCCTCTTGCTCTGAGGCTTCTCAAGCAAGAAGGCAGGACCTTTTTGTGGCAGGAAAGAATTCGGTTTTACCTAGCATACGCCTCCTTCTCAGGCTCACATTTCCCTCAGTCTACCTCTCTCTGGCTTAACTATCTCTAGGAACGCTGCCTGTCCTGTCTTGGTCCCCAGGTTGTTATTTTCACTTACTCTTTACTTGCTCACATGAAATCAAATGGTAGGAACTATTAATTTTATTTCAACCAAACTCGCACTTCTGTTTCTTTTGCTCCTTTTTTGCTCTCTCTAGCCTATTTTATATGGCATTTAATTATTATTATTACTTGGACTTCTACAACTAGTATTCCTCTTTTTTCAGCTTTTCTTCTTTCTCAAGCTACTTTACAAATGCTGCCAAATTAGCCTTCCTAACCTTTGCTCTGATCAAATCACACTTCTGAGAAAAAAAAAGTTCAATAGCTCTTTATTAATTACGGGTTAAATCTCAGCCCCGTACTGGCTCTGCTGGGCGTGGCCTCCACTCGGCTTTTAGTCTTACCCCCTTCTCCTCTGTACACATGTGCGTGGTACAATTGGACTTTACCGTACTTTGCCATGTGCAAATGCACACTTTTTTGCCCAAATTTTTGAGGGGAAAAATAAGGATGTGCATTATATGTAGGTTGTACTAATTCTGTGTCTATATAAATGTTTTAAACTTTTTATTTATGCTCATACTTAAAAGTGTAATGCTAAGAAAGCAATAATGATATCTGTATGTAAAATAATATACTGAAATACGGTCATTAGTTTTGTTGAACTTACGACAAACTTGGAGAGAAGCATTTTCAGCTGCCAATGAAAAGTGACACCTCTCTCCTCATACGCTTTAGGCAGGAGCTAGCAATGTAGCTGATACTGTTACAAAATTCCTTTATAATACAAAAAAGTAACTACATATAAACGCATAAAAACTTAAAAGTTAAAATGAAAGACTTTTTTTTTTTCTCTGTAAGTCTGGGCCCAAGCTGTAGGTGCGCGTCCCACGGGAGCTCGTGATACACGGAGCATTACGGTACTGGTGTTTCCCGACCGCCTTCCCACCGCTCCTCGGTGCTCACGTAGCATTTGTCCGCTGGGTGGTTCTGCCCCTCTTTGCTCATCATCTCCATTTATCACAGCCGTATTTAGCTGCTAAGGTACAGATGGGGTGTTGTTTGTTCGTGACCGTTTCTCTCATTCTCTCCATTTAGTGTCACCTCCTGCCCTGTCTCCGATTTCATGGCAGGCATATTAGTTTAGTAGAGTTACGTTACAAATTACCATCAGCCTTGTGGCTTAAAACAACAGAAATTCGTCTTCTCAGTTTTAGATGTCAGAAATCCAAAGTCAGGGTGTTGGCAGGGCCGTGTTCCGTCCTCTGAAGGCTGTGGAGAGATTTTTCCTCGCCTCTTTCTAGCTTCTGCTGATAGCTGGTAATTTTGGGGTTCTTGGCTTGTAGGCAAATCATTCTAGTCACCTGTCATCCTCCCTGTGTGTCTTCATATCACCTTCTCTCTGCCCATGTGTCTGTTTTTTCTCCTTTTTTTTTTTTTTTAAATAAGGCCATCAGTTACTGGATTAGGGTTTACCCTGTTCTAGTATAAACTTACCTGAAGTTGATTATATCACAAAAGCCCTATTTCTAAACAAGGTCCCATTCACAGCTACAAGGTTAAGACTTCATTGCATCTTCTTAGGGATCACAAATCAACCCATGGTGATAGGAATATGTTAATTCTCATTCCTGGTTTAGTGTTGCCTTTGAGATAAAGTATAGCTGAAGGCTTTTCACAGGAAGTCACAGTTAGCTCTGTGTAGCCCCAAGTATAACTCTTTGGACCCAAAGTGTCATCTAGCTTCTCTAATGCAAGGTTACAGGCTTTGACCCACTCCCAGTCTTTGACCCACTCCCAGTCTTTGCACGGCTGAGCCAAGTGGCACCCTGACTGGCTGCAGCATCCTTCACTTACCTTCCTCACCAAAGGCCTCCAAGTCCTTTGGTATTTTTTAGTAGAACTCTCTCCTGGCTGAATTGCAAAAGCCTCAGTTGTGCCCTGCCTACCAATTTATCTGTATTTTTTTTAGCAACCAGTTTTTTAATACTAAAATATTGCATTTCTGTGTTCCATGTTCATTGGCCATATTGTTCGAGAAATATTCCTCTGGACATGATAGAAGTACACAGACCTCCAGGCAGCATTTTAGGGATATTCAGAGTAGGGGACCCAGGGCTGTGTGGCATATCTCAAATGACTCCTTGGCATATTCCATGAATCAGCTCCTTTGCATCCTTGCTTTTGGCATGATCCAGGGTAATGTCTTGAAAGAAAAACAAACCAGCTTCATAGATAAGTGGGACTTAGGAATATTAATAACTCACTGTTGTCCTTGGTGGGTTTATCAATATTTGAGGAATATTTGTATGGCTTTACTTAGTTCTGGAAACTTGATGGGATGTACTGAGTAGTGCGTCTATTGCTGGATAACACACAGCATTTTCTTCCTACTACAAAAATGCACAGTCTTATCGTTACATATTCTGGAAGAGTTATGTCGAAATTGAGGTATAATTATATCAAGTACATGGAAACATTCCACTAGAAAATGAAAACATATGCCTGACAAAAATAGAGGGAAACATGTCAGTGTGTTATAATAGAAAATTGTTGCAAATAACTAAAAATGGGCTTTCTCAAATGTAAACAATGCACAACTTCGGGTACAATCAATGGCTTACATTTTTTCTTTTCATGTTCAGTGACAGTTTAACACCATTTTAAGCTGGCTTCCTGCTTAGAACAAAAAGGGGAGTTGTTTTGTTCCTAAATATATATTTTCAGCCTCTTCTCTTTGGCATGAATCATTAATATTAAAGTTGCTGTTGACAAAATAAAAGGCCGAGCGAGGAATGGAACACATTAAAGAAAATGCTGTGTCGCACGCATGATGTGGAATGCTTAAGTGGGTGAAATAAAGCTGCTCTTTTGCAAGAAGCTCTCCTTCATGAATCTTGGTGCCAGGAAAAGATCAATGTCCTCTATTTTTAGCTCTCTCCATTTGGTCCCTATCAGGAACAAAGATGCCACACAAGTGACAGAGACAGTCAACCCAATGTCGCTGGTTTTCTTTTGCAACCTCTGCCGGGCAGTTATAGTAAAGTGCCCAAATAAAAATGACCGACTTGCATATATTTGACGGGCAGATGACCTTTTTATGCCTATCAGTTGGCCATTCTGAGTAATGAAGACCCCAGATGTGCCACTGACCTTTTCAAAGAAGGACAGAGGAAGACGGTCAAGGAGGCAGTGTGGCTCTTCTGCTCCTTCTCAGCAGAAGCAGCGTGGCACGCTGGGGTTGGCAGGGATAATGCAACTCATTATGGATTCACTAGCAGTTCTATTTCTTTGGAAAAACTGATGATGATGGAGTTAGGATTAAAGAACTTCTTTTGAATTCCTCATTTGACTTCAGCAGCCTGGGATTCTAGTCTGAGCACCAGAAGTCTGTGTTCAATCATCTTTATTTTTTTCTCTTCTGGGACTTAGATCTTACCTTAGATTTTGTTAAAAGGGACTTGAAAATAACTTTGGAGTTTGGGGATTTAACTTATCTGGGAAATAAAGGTATCTAAGACCTTAAAATCTAAGTGAAACCAAACTTTTTATGAGGTGTGACTACATTTGAGATCTTTTCATCTTGGTTTTGCTGAAAATTGAGGCGCCAAAATTAGGGTTGTCAAAGTAGAAGAGACCATAGGTGATTCTCTTATCAAAACTGATGTTACAGATGAAGACAGAGAGGAACAGGAGCTTTCTAAGAGCCACAGCTTTTTTTTTGTAGTGGATAAGACAAGACAGCATAGAATTCCTTTGATTCTCAGCCCAGTACTGTCTGTGACATGCCTCTTGGACAGAAATCTGAAATTTTTAAAAAAAATCTTTGTTTCCTAATACCCTTGTGTAGTAGATTAGTGGCTGCTATAGTTTGCTGTCCAGACCCTTTGTCTTTGGAGCTAAAGCACTCACTTCCCCAGTTGCTGGGAATGTCGGCAGTTGACAGCAGTCTGCTGAATCTCTGGGACTTGCTCTTAGCTGAAGAGAGCTGCCATGGCCAAGGTCATCCCTACTCTCTGGCAGCTTTGTAGCTCACATCCAAAGGCTGGACCAGATGGACCCTGGGGAGACCCTGTTTCTCCCCAACCCAGGACAACACTGAAGAAACAGTCTATCTCCAGAGCTTCGATGAGCTGAGGCCTTTCTCAAAGGCTGATGCCAAGTCCTTCTTTCTCCATTCCCCTACAAGTATTGATCCTGAAAACCTCCCCCCCCACCCAGATCCCCACCTCAGAGTGTTTGGTCTTTCTGGGGACCTGACCTGTGCTATCTTAAGTTTTAATAGTTCCATGCTGCGTATGGGAAGAATCAACGTCTGCTTTTCCCAAATGGAAATCGAGTTTAGCCTAAATGAGGATCAGCATCTAAAATAGTGTGAAGTTCCTACTTGCTAATTTAATACATTATAGAAAGACACCACCGTTGGAGATAGTGTTGCTAGCTTGGTGCCTTGAAGTGACCCTTTCATCACTTTTTTAACATAGTGCTGAATGGAAAAAAATTAACAAGGGGCCACTAATTAAAAGAGGAAACAGAAGAACAAATGCGAAAAAAAGAGCTACAATACCTGTCATGAATGTAAGCCTTTGTTTTATCTTTCTACTAACAACAAAAAGAAATATTCTAATCTCCATTGCCTTCTATGTGTACAAATCTTGCTACCAATTACCTAGTGGCTGGGAACCTCCACAGCCAACAGACTCTGATAAATGTTTTTTTCTTTCTACAAAATCTTGATTCTACACTTATCTACAGGGCGAAGACAGAAGTGATTTGAGGTGATTCCTATTCACATTTGAATATGAATTCACAGCCAGTGTTGTCTGGTGGGGCTGACTGGGTGGATTGCGATCCACTCTGGCCATCTTTGTTATTCAGGATAAAATGACATCAGGTGTAAACAATGCCCGAGAAGCAGAAAAGAGAAGTATCAAAACAAAAACTTCTACCCATTCACCTCCCTGCACAATTATGCCGATAAAATGATGATGATGGACTCTAGATTCCACGTTCACCCGATGTGTACTGGTAGTGAACACTGACAAACTGGGGCAATTATTTGCATCATCAGTGCAACAGAGAACTTTTATCTTCAAAAGGCAAGTTACCGTGACTACCTGGATGCTTGTTCTGACTATTCTATTGATGAAGATCAGGTCAAATAAATTTCTTTCCTTGATTCTCATCTGCCCATGATCAGATAAACAGAGTATTGGTACTTCCATGACTGTGATTCCTCATAGCACAAGACCACGTGCTTGTCAGGAAGGAGAAGAAATGACTATTAATAAAATGTCTGATGTGAGCAGGGAACTGAGCCAGTGCATTCATAAATTCAGTTGCTTAATGAGAATTTCAGCAACTGAAAATGTATACATATATATATGTATGTATGTTTTTCTATTATGGGGGAAAGCTATTTTTTTTGACACAGAATCTCACTATGTCTCCCTCAGTAGAGTGCTGTGGTGTCACAACTCACATCAACCTCAAACTCCTGGGCTTAAGCCATTCTCTTGTCTCAGCCTCCCAGGTAGCTGGGACTACAGGCACCGGCCACAATGCCTGGCTATTTTTTTGGTTGCAGTTGTCATTGTTGTTTAGCTAGCCCCGGCCAGGCTCAAACCTGCCAGCCTTGGTGTATGTGGCCATTGCCCTACTCACTGAGCTACAGGCGCTGACCCAGAAAACTTTCATCATCAATTGTACCTACTTATATAGGAATGCTTTTAGTATTTCTGTGTATATATGCATTTTATATGGCCATTTGTTAAGCTCCTTTATTTTATGATATTTACTTTTGATTCTCTTTTTCCCCAGCTATATGATAAAATCTCTTATAAATAACAATATTTTAGTTTCTCACTTTTTAGTAATTTTACCTCGTTTCTATTTCATATTTTGTTTTGGTGGTTAGTATTTTCAGATCAGCGTTCAATACTAAAGGGGGAAACATGCTTTCTTATTTCATTTATTATTATAATGCGGGCGCATCTAATGTTTCACTGATAAGCACGATGTTGACCTCGTGGCTTGGTGGATATTGTTAGTATTATGTTGAGAAATTCTTCATCTCTTTTATTAATTTACCACATATTCAAAACATCTTATGGTGGTGTATGCTGTCGTCTTGAGCTTTTCACCCTTTTCTGTATTGCTTGGCTTTCTAGTCTCAGACCATGTTTAATTCGTTTTCTTTCTTTACTGGATTTGCCAGGGATGTGAATATTCTATCAATTTATTGAAAGATCTTAAATTTGTGTATCAGTGCTGTTTTCTGTTTTCTAATTTATTTCTTTCTCTATTTTTTTGGTGTTTATTTTGTGTCATTACCTCTGTTTTTATTATTTGGATGTTTTACTTGTATGTTGAATTTACTTATTTTTATTCTTTTTTATAATCAAAGCAAAACACTTAACGGTTACGTTTGCTTCTGAGTTTTGTCATACATTAGGTTTTGGTAAAATAGCGTACTCACTTCTGAATAATCTGATAATGGGGTTTAGTTTTCTCCTTTCCTTCGGTGTTTATATAAAGGAGTTAATTTCTTTTCCAAATAGTTTTTGTTTAAAACTTTATTACTAATTTCTACTTTCTGTTTAGAGAAGGTATCCAATTCAGTTTCTGCTTTTTGGAATTTATTGACTTTGTCTTTTTGCCTTAAAATATAATCACTTTTGTATTTGTTTCACTTTCCAAAGCAAATATATATTCTCTGAGAAGGACTGAAGTTTTGGACATTTGTTTACAAATTCAGTCCTATTCAGCGTAGTTGAACACATCCTTTTCTCTGCTTGATCTGCTAGAGGCTGAGAGAGTCGTGTGACTGTCTCAGATGATTGTGTTCATTTTGAGTTCTAGTTCTTGTAACATTTATGTCTTTTACATCTTTATTTTAGTTGTACTTTTATCAATACAATCCTTACAATAAAACGTTACATTTTATACTTTTTTTTTTGGTTGAGGATTCATTGAGGGTACGAAGAACCAGGTTACATTGATTGCATTTGTTGATAAAGTCCCTCTTATAATTTGTGTCCAAAGGGTGTGCCACACACTGTGACTCCCTACTCTTTTTCCTTTCTCTGCTCTCCCCTTCCCCCACCCCCACTGTGTACTGGGTCATTAATTGTCCTCATATCAGAATTGAGTACATAGGTTTCTTGCTTCTCCATTTTTGTGATGCTTTCCTAAGAATAACGTGCTCTGCTTCCATCCAAAGTCTCCATCTTTTTGAATGGCTGAGTAGTATTCCATGGTATACATATACCACAGCTTGTTAATCCATACCTGGGTTGGGGGCATTTAGGCTGTTTCCACATTTCGGCAATTGTAAATTGAGCTGTGATAAATAGTCTAGTGCAAGTGTCCTTATGATAAAAGGATTTCTTTCCTTCTGGGTAGATGCCCAATAATGGGATTGCAGGATCAAATGGGAGGTCTAGCTTGAGTTCTTTGAGGATTCTCCATACTTCCTTCTAAAAAGGTTGTATTAGTTTGCAGTCCCACCAGCAGTGTAAAAGTATTCCCTTCTCTCCACATCTATGCCAGCATCTGCAGTTTTGAGATTTTGTGATGTGGGCCATTCTTGCTGGGATTAGGTGATACCTCAGGGTGGTACTGATTTGCATTTCCCTAATAATTAGGGACGAAGAGCACTTTTTCATATGTTTGTTAGCCATTGATCTGTCTTCTTTAGAGGATGTTATATTCATCTCTCTTTCCCATTGATATATGGAATTTTTTTTTGTGGATTAATTTGAGTTATCTGTAGATCCTAGTTATCAAGCTTTTGTCTGATTCAAAATATGCAAATATCCTTTCCCATTGTGTAGGTTGTCTATTTGCTTTGGTTGTTGTCTCCTTAGCTGTACAGAAGCTTTTCAGTTTAATTAAGTCCCATTTGTTTATTT
>CAUYQV010079149.1:0-26956 GCA_963574575.1 Galagoides demidoff
GTGGGACCACACCTATGGTGAATCTTACAAAGGTACATGTGAAACTTAATAAATGTCTTAACACAATAACTAAGAAAATGCCATGAAGTCTTTGTTAACTAGTTTGATGAAAATATTTCAAGTTGTATGTAAAACCAGCACACTGTACCCCATGACTACATTAATGTACACAGCTATGATTTAATATAAAAAAAATAATAAAATCTTCCATCATGAAATAGAAAAAAAATAACATCAAATTACATTTTCACATTTTTCTCTACTGTGAAAACATGAAATTAATATAAAGTCTGGAAAGGTTCTTTAGTTTTTACTTGTGTGAATCCTCTGAGATACTTAGAATTAATTTTAAATGAAATACTTGTGCATGTTTATTGTACCTGTTAAATGTTTGTCTTTGTATGAACCCCCTGGTGATGTCCAAATTGTATATTTGGGATAAAACTCTTTTCAATTGTATAACATCTATAGAGTTTCTGTAGTATAAATTTTTGGATACTTTTATATTTCTAGGGGTTCTCTTCCATGTAAATTTCCTGATATTGTCTAAGGCCTGAACATTTAGTAAAGAATATGCCAATCTTTAATTTTATGGTTTCTTTGTGGCATATATTTTCTTTTTTTTAATTCTTTATTAAATCATAATGGTGTACATTATTGCATTTATGAGGTACAATGTACTGATTTGATATACAATGTGGAATGCTTACATCTAACTGATTAATATAACCATCTCTTTGCTTACTTATTTGTTGTGGTAAAACATTCATACTCTATTCTTAATAGTTTGGAAATGTATCATTGCATTATGCACATTAGGTTAGTTCCCCGCCCCCCCCAAATACCCTCTCTCCTCTCAGCCTCCTCTCTCTCCTCCCTTCTCCTTTCTCTTCCCTCCTTCTTTCTGAACTATAGTTATGTTTTACCATTCCTAAGGACGTGTAGGTGATTATATACTGATTTCATAATAGTATTGAATAGATTGGATACTTTTTCCCATTCTTGAGATACTTTACTAAGAAGAATATGTTACAGCTCCATCCAGATAAACATAAAACATGTTAAATCTCCATCTTTTTTATTGCTGCATAGTACTCTATGGTGTACATATACCACAATTTGTTAATCTATTCATGGGTTGATGGGCACTTTGGCTTCTTCCATGACTTGGCTATTATGAATTGAGCTGCGGTGAACAATCACTTTGTTATAAAGTGATTTTTTTTGTCTTTTGGATATACACCTAGTAGAGGAATTGCAGAATCAAATGGCAGGTCTACTTTCAGATCCCTGAGTATTCTCCATACTTCTTTCCAAAAGGGATGAATTAGCTTGCACTCCCACCAGCAGTGCAGAAATGTTCCCTTTTCTTCACATCCACATCAACATCTGTAGTTTTGGGATTTTGTTATGTGAGCCACTCTTACTGGAGTTAGATGATATCTCAAAGTGGTTTTGATTTGCATTTCTCTGATGATTAAAGATGGTGAATATTTTTTCATGTGTCTGTAGGCCATGTGCCTATCATCTTTAGAGAAGCTTCTGTTCAAGTCCCTTGCTCACAATGAAATGGGAATACTTGTTCTTTTCTTATTAATAAGTTTGAGTTCTCTATGGATTCTGGTTATCAAACCTTTGTCAGAAGCATAACCTGCAAATATCCTCTCCCATTCTGAAGGCTGTCTGCTTGCTTTACTTACTATGTTCTTGGCTGTTCAGAAGGTTTTTAGTTTGATCACATCCCAATAATGTATTTTTCAATACATTTCAATAATGTTGCTTCAAATGCCTTGGGGTCCTCCTCAAAAAGCATTCTCCCAAGCCAATTTTTTCAAGTGTTTTTCCTGTACTCTCTCCAAGAATCTTTATAGTTTCATGTCTTAGGTTTAAATCTTTTATCCAGTGAGAGTCAATTTTTGTTAATTGTGAAAAGTGTGGGTTCAGTTTCAGTCTTCTACAAGTTGCCAGCTAATTCTCCCAGCACCATTTGTTAAATAGGGAATCTTTCCCCCCAATTTATATATTTTGATGGACTTATCAAAGATTAAATGATGATAAGTGTCTGGGTTCATCTCTTGGTTCTCTGTTCAGTTCCATACATCTACCTCTCTATTTTTGTGCCAATACCGTGCTGTTTTGATTGCTATAGATTTATAGTATAGTGATCTAGTATTTTGAAATCTGGTAATGTAATTTCCCCTGGTTTATTTTTATTTCTGAGTAATGTAAAATTTCTGAGTAATGGCTGAGTTTTTATTTCTGCATAATGTGAAATTTCTGAGTAATGGCTCTTCAAGGTTTTTTCTGGTTACATATAAAATAAAGTACTATTTTTTCCAGATGTTTAAAGTATGACGGTGGTGCTTTGATAGGGATTGCATTAAATTTGTAAATTGCATTGGGTAAATGGACATTTTAACAATGTTGATTCTTCCCAGCCATGAGCATGGTATGTTTTTCCATTTGTTAATGTCTTCAGCTATTTCTTTTCTCAGAGTTTCATAATTCTCTTTATAGCGATCTTTCACATCCTTTGTTAAGTAAATTCCTAAATATTTCATCCTCTTTAGCACAACTGTAAAGGGAATAGAGTCCTTGACTGTTTTTTGGCTTGACTATTATTGGTATATATAAAAACTACTGATTTGTGAGTATTGATTTTGTATCCTGAGATGCTGCTGTATTCCCTGATCACTTTTAGGAGTTTTGTAGTTGAGTCCCTGGAGTTTTCCAGATATAAAATCATATCACCTGTGAAGAGTGAAAATTTGATCTCCTCTGACCCTATTTGTATATCCTTGATCACCTTCTCTTGCCTGATTGTAGTGGCCAAGACATCAATTACAATGTTAAGAAGTAGTGGAGATAATGGGCAGTCTTGCCTGGTTCCTGATCTGAGTGGAAATGTTTTCAATTTTACTCCATTCAATATGATATTGGCTGTGGGTTTCTTGTAGATGGCCTCTATTGGTTTAAGAAAAGTCCCTTCTGTACCTGTTTTCCTAAGAGTTCTGATCATGAAAGGATGCTGAGTATTGTCAAAAGCTTTTTCTACATTTACTGAGAGAATCATATGGTCTTTATTTTTTAGTTTGTTTGTGTGATGTATTATATTTACAGATTTATGTATATTGAACCAACTTTGAGACACTGAGATAAAAACCACTGAGTCATGATGTATAATTCATTTGATATGTTCCTGGATTCTGTTTGCTAGGATCTTACTGAATATTTTTGCATCTATGTTCATTAAAGATATTGGTCTATAATTTTCTTTTCTTGTTGGATCTTTTCCTGGTTTGGGGATGAGGGTGATATTTGCTTCATAGAATGTGTTGGGAAGTATTCCTTGTTTTTCTATATTTTGGAAAAGGTTAAGTAGTATAGGTAATAGTTCTTCTTTAAAGGTTTGGTAGAATTCTGCTGTGAAGCCATCTAGTCCCAACTCTTCTTTTCTGGGAGATTTCATATAGTTGATTCTATTTCAGTACTTAAAGTAGGTCTGTTCAGCATTTCCAATTCTTTCTGATTAAGTCTAGGAAGGTGACATGCTTCCAAGTATTGTCAATTTCTTTCAAATTTTCATATTTCTGAGAATAAAGGTTTTTGTAGTATTCATTAAGGATGCTTTGAATTTCTGAGGTGCTTGTTGTTATTTCACCTTTGTCATTTCTGAATGATGACATTAGGAACTTTAATTTTCTATTTTTGGTTAGGTTGGCCAAAAGTTTATTAATTTTGTTGAATTTTTCAAGAAAACAACTTTTTGATTCATTGATCTTTTGAATAATTCTTTTGTTTTCATTTAATTCTAGTCTAATTTTAGTTATTTCTTTTCTGCTGTATTTGGGGTTGGAATGTTCTTCCTTTTCCAATTTTATTCCATTCAATATGATAGTGGCTGTGGGTTTCTTGTAGATAGCCTTGTTAAGTTATTAAATTCCTCTCTTCATTCTCTTGAGGATGGCGTGCAACACTATAAATTTCCCCCTTTGGACTGCCTTTGCAGTATCCCACAGATTTTGATGATTTGTGTCTTCATTATTGTTTCATTTCAAAATTTGGCAATTTCCTTCTTAATCTCATCTAAGACCCAGATATCATTCAGCATATGGTTGTTTAGTTTCCATGACTCTGTATGAGTATGCAGATACCTGTTATTGGTGACTTCAACTTTTACTGCATGATGATCTGAGAAAATACAAGGAACAATATCTATACTTCTAAATTTGCTGAAGTTAGACTTGTGACCTAAGATGTGATCAGTTTTGGAGGATATTCCATGGACTGATGAGAAGAATGTGTATTCAGGTTTTTTTTTTTTAATGAAATATTCTGTAGATGTCTCTTAAATCCAATTGTTGAATGGTTAAGTTTAAGTCCAAAATTTCTTTCCTTAGTTTCTTATAGGAGGCTCTATCCAACATTGCCAAAGGAGTGTTAAAATCTCTGACTATTATGGTGCTGGAGGAAATCAAGTTGCTCATAGCTCTTAGAATCTCTCTTATAAATTGAGGCACATGCTGGTTGGGTGCATAAATGTTAATGCTTGAAATTTCATCATGTTGAGTGTTGCCCTTAACAAATACGAAGTGACCATCCTTATCTTTCCTTACTTTTGTTTGTTTAAAGCCTATTGTATATGGCTCAGTGCCTGTGGCTCAAGTGGCTAAGGTGCCAGCCACATACACCCAAGATGGCGGGTTCGAATCCAGCCTTGGCCCACCAAACAACAATGATGGCTGCAACCAAAAAATAGCCAGGCATTGTGGTGGGTGCCTGTGGTCCCAGCTACTTAGGAGGCAGAGGCAGGTGACTCGCTTGAGCCCAAGAGTCGGAGGTTGCTGTGAGCTGTGATGTCACAGCACTCTATCTAGGGGAATAGTTTGAAGCTCTGTCTCAAAAAAAAAAAAGGTAAAGCCTATTGTATCTGCAAATAAAATTGCAACATCTGCTTTTTTCTGATTCCATTTGCCTGAATTATAGGTGGTCATCCTTTCACCCTGAGTCTATATTTATCTTTTAAGGTAAGATGAGATTCTTGTATTCATCAGATATCTGGCCTGAGTTTTTGTATCCAGTCAGCCAACCTGTGCCTCTTTAGAGGACAATTCAAGCCATTCACATTAATTGAGATTATTGATAAGCCTGGTGGGATTTTGGGTATTGAATTTTTCAAAAGTCCAGTGAACATTTTTAATCCTTTCACCACTGTGGAAGTTGGAGTTTGATCAAAAATTTCTGAGTGAGTTTACTTTGATGGTAGAGAATTGTGCTTGTCATTCTGGAGGATGGGTCTGAGACCATCTTGGTGAGCTGGTTTAGTTATGGCAAATTTCTTCAACATGTGAATGTCATTAAAATATTTAATTTCTCCATCATAGATGAAACTCACTTTGGGTGGATACAGAATCCTGGGTTGAAAATTATTTTTTTTTAGGAGGTTAAAGTTTGATGATCATCCTCTTTCAGCTTGAAAAGGTTCAGCAGAGAGATCTGCAGTCATTCTAATATTCTTTCCCTCGTAGGTTATGGTTTTCTTATATCTGGCTGCTTGCAGAATTTTCTCCTTTATTTTAACTTTGGCAAAGTTAATTACAATGTGTCTAAAAGATGCTTTATTTGGGTTGAGTTGTGCTGCGGTTCTGAAATTATCTGCTATCTGAATTTGAGACTCTCTTGCCATGCTTGAGAAGTTCTCCTCAAAAATCTCTTGGAGTAGAGTATCTGTGCCTTTCAGACCACCCTCTTCTCCTTCAGCGATTCCTATGAGGCAGATGTTTGCTCTTTTAGAGTGATCCCACAATTCTCTCAGGGAATGATCCATTTTTGCTCTCCACTTCTATTCCTATTTGAGTATTTAGGAGTGTTCAAAGCTTTGTCGTCAATGTCAGAGATCCCTTCTTTTGACTGCTCCATTCTGTTACTGAGAGATTCTACTATATTTCTCAGATCTTTGAGAGCTGCAAGTCCTTGACTTGATGTGTCAAAATCTTTGGTAATTTTGTCTTTGAATTTATTGAATTCTTTAAAGAGCTTTCAAAATACTCCTTGAATGTCTAATTCAAACTTTACCTCCATTCTGTTAATATTATTTGCAATCCAAATTCCGAATTCGATTTTTGACGTCTTAGCCATTTTTTTATGATTGGGATCTTCTTCTGTGTCTCCTTTGTCATCCCTTGGGAGAGTTGATCTACTAGGATTATTCATGTTGCCTGAGTTTTTCTGCTCATTCTGACTCATGATTATTTTTCATTATTTTTTTGGCTCAAGAAGCTAGTAAGGTGAAATTGAATAGAGGACTCCTAGAGTTGTAATTAATCAGTCCTTTACCAAGGAACTGAGACTGGTGATTGTGGCTTTTACCCCAGAGCGTTACAAAGGTCCCATTCAGTACTACAGCCTGAAACTCTGGGGACCTGCTTGGTGTGGTTGGGCTAGATGGCTCTGACCTGTATTCAGGTAGTCTCTGCCCAATCCTAGTTAATCAGTAGCTCTGGACTGACATTTCAGCTGTAGATATATATAAGCAACTAAGACACCCCCTCATACACACACAGGTGACAACTGGAAGAGGAGAATCCTACATTGCCCCAACAACACAAGCAGGGTACAACCTTGGTGGGTCCCTAGGTGATCAACCTAGGTCAAGAGTTCCAAACCAATTGTCCCAGTCCACACAAACACTGATCAGGTGGGAGAGTTCAAAAAGTCTTCAGTATCCAGGCAGCAGGGATCCCCTGGCAGCTCAAGTGTAACTCACTCTGGTACTTTATGGAGTCAGAAAGGCCTGCTTGGCAAAATAATCCAGGGGGGACTGGTACTTCCTTCCCCACTTTGGACCTCTGTCACATCCAGGCACTTGTAGCCCCATGGGGCAGTGGCCTAGTTCCCTCCAATGAGTAAATGTACCAGGGATTTGGGGCTGCCAGAGTCAGAGGGAAGTCAATGCCTCATCAGCCAAGTGACTACACTCTGCCACCAGCTGGCTGAGGAAGTTAAAGTCTGATTACCTCACATGCTCAATGGAAACTGGGGAGTGTTCCACCTGAGCTTGTTCCAAACCAGAGGTTAACAGAGCAGTAAATGTTTTTCACCCTTAGAGACCATGCCTCTTCCCCATCCACTCTGTTCCTCTGTCCCTGCAATGTGAGATCTAGCTCCCTCTGGCAGTCCACAGAATTGGACTGTAGCCAATCCCCCAGGGACCCACCAAGGTTCTGTGGGGAGTCCACAGAATTGTGTCTCTCCAAAATTTGACCCCAGAGGCATCTTTATATTAATGCTGCTGCTAGGTGGGAGGTGTCTCCACTTGGTTTCCCATGCCTCAGCAATTCCCAAGCCTCCCCCCATTGTATGGAGACTCAAGCCTCCACCCACTGTTGAGTTGCTTTCTCAGAGCCAAGCCAGACACCCTCCCCCCCTGTGCCTTTCTGCACTGTTACTAGATTCACAGTTATAGTGTAGCTGCACTACCTTAGACCATGCAATGTCCAGTCTCAACAAATAAATGTGAATGTTCTGATCTCTGCAAGTGTTGGGCTTCTACACCACCAGACCAGGGGGGAGGGTGGACTGGGAGTTCAAAGTGGTAGGGAAAATATTTGTTCAACCTTCATGCCAGACAAGAGAATGCCCAGGCTCACAGCAGGAACTCTCTGAAGAAGGAGTCCCAGCTTCCAGTAACTTGCTCCCATAGGGTGAGAGAAGAGGACCTCAGTTCACCACTCATCAGTAGAGATCTCACAGCAAGCAAGCAAGCAAGCAACTCTTTTGGGGGAGAGGACAGACATGCATCCTCTTTGGAGTGGGCTCTGTATCTGAAATTTGTTTCCTTGGAGTTGCAGCCTGCCTCAGCAGAGAAGACATGCATTTATAATTTTTTCTCTCAGCTCAGCTCCCACCCTTCATCTTTGTTGGGTTCTTTCTTGCCATTATCTCTTCCTCTGAATGGGAGCTTCTGTTGAAAACTGGCTTCAGTTGGCTATCATCCCCCACTCCCCTTTGATCTTGTTAAATGTAAAAATTGGAGTTAGGAAAAATAGCCAACCCAAGGTTTTAACAAGACACATAGAAACAAAATGAACAAATAAACAAACAAAAAAACCAATCAGACACATAAACAAACAATCAAAAACAAACACACACACACACAGTCTTGAATAGCTTGGTTTAAGCACTCTCAGCAACCATAAGAGGAAGGGGAGGGCTCAGCACCCATAGCATAGGGGCCAGGGCACTAATCACACACACCAGAGCTGGTGGGTTCGAACCCAGCCCAGGGCCCACAAAACAACAATGACAATCCCAACCAAAAAACAGTCAGGCACTCTGGTGAGCACCTACAGCACTAGCCACCTGGGAGACTGAGGCAAGAGAACCACTCAGCCCAAGAGAGTTTGAGGTTGCTGTGAGCTGCAACACCACAACACTCCACCGAGGGCTACATAGCAAGACTCTGTCAAAAAGAAAAAAAGGGGGTGGGGGAAGCAGAGGAAACAATAATTTAAAAAAATTTTAACAATAAGTCCTACCAGAAATAAAAAAGGGGGAAAAAAAGCAAAAAGAAGAAGCAAAGAGAAAAAAAGGCAAGAAAATTACATATATATGTATGTCATACAACTATATATATGTATGTATGTATATATGTGTGTGTCAGAGATCTACTTTAGTAGGAATATATTTATGTTGCAATATGCTTTCTGGACACCAGGTGATGCCATGAGTGGTTCCCAGGCTTATACTTGTCTCCTGGCTTAAACATTCTTGATTACCCTCTTGGCACCTAGACCCTGCTGAACTGCTAATACCACTGAACTCAAAAAATCTTCCCAGGCAGGTTTCCCAAATTCTCCCTATAATAGTTCCTGTGAAGTGCAGGATATTCCAGGCCAGTTCCAAGTGTAGGATGATTGTCTACAGTGAGACTCAAATTACTGTGCCTGGCTCATGCAGAAAGGTGCCTGCGGCAACTGCCATCTCCCAAATTCCAAAACAATGGCCTCTTCCTGTCAGGAATCTTTTCCATCTGAGTGTTTCTCTCAACACCTAGCCACCGTGGTGCTGCACCAGACGGCACACCACTCTGGCTGCCTAATTTCGTCTGGGAGTCCACACTTCACCAATCTTTCCACACACTGCCTAGTTTCCCCATGAACTGGAAACTGTAATCCTCCCTGGTGGGGCTGGGTGCAGCCACTGAAGCAGGCTGTAGTCCTCCTGCTGCTGCCACTGCAGCTGAAGGGCAGAACTTTTCCTGGCAGTCTCTGCAGCTCCAAATTACACTCCAGTTTCAGCAATCTGCCACCTCAATGCACACTCCAAACTGCCACTCTGCACCAATATTTTATGCCAGGAATGATCTAGCCCACTCACTTTCACCTGTTGTTACAGGAGAGCTGAGTTAAACATCCTTTCCATCTCCCATCATGCTCCACCTTGAGAATCAATCTTCGATAACGGTGAGAGATGGAGGTCTAGGTTCATTCCTCTACAGGTCACCAGCCAGTTCACCCAGCACTATTTGTTAAATAAGGACTCTTTCCCCCAGTGAATGTTTTTGAGAGGATTGTGAAAGATCAAATGACTATAAGTGGTTGGTTTATTTCTTGGTTCTCTATTCTGTTCCATACATGTACATGTCTATTTTTGTGCCAGTACTGGGCTGTTTTGATCACTATATATTTATAGTATAGCCTGAAGTCTGGTAACGTGATCCCTATGATCTGTTTTTATTTCTGAGTAGTGCATTTGTTATTTGAGGGTTTTTTCTGATTCCATATGAAATGAAGAACTATTTTTTCAAACTCTTTAAAAGTATGATTATGGTGCTTTAATAGGGTTTACATTAAATCTGTAGATTGCTTTGGGTGGTATAGACATTTTAACAATATTGATTCTTCCCAACCACGAGCATGGTATGTTTTTCCATTTGTTAACATCTTCAGCTATTTCTTTTCTCAGAGTTTCATAGTTCTTTTTATAGATGTCTTTCACTTTCTTTGTTAGATAAATTCCCAGATATTTCTTCTTTGGCATTACTATAAAAGGAATAGAGTCCTTGACTATATTTTCAGCTTGACTATTGCTGGCATATACAAAAGCTACTGATTTGTAAGTATTGATCTTGTAACTTGAGAGCCTGCTGTACTCCTGGATAACTTCTAAGAGTTGTGTAGTTGAGTCCCTGGGGTTTTCTAGATATAGTATTATATCATCCACAAAGACTGAGAGTTTGATCTCCTCTGACCCCATTGATCCCCTTCTCTTGCCAGATTGCAATGACTAGAACTTCGATTACTATGTTGAATAGCAGTGGAGAGAATGGGCATCCTTGCCTAGTTCCAGATCTTAGTGGAAATGTTTTAAATGTTACTCCATTCAGTATGATATTGGCTGTGGGTTTACTGTATATGGCCTCTATCAGCTTAAAAAATGACTCTTCTAAGCCTATTTACTTGAGTGTTGTGATCATGAAATGTGCTGGATATTATCAAAAGCTTTTTCTGCATCCATTGAGAGAATCATATGGTTTTTGTTTTTTTATTTTATTTATGTGATGTATTATATTTATGGATTTACATATGTTTAACCAGTCATGTAACCCTGGGTTAAAACTGACTTGATCATGGTGTATAATTTTTTGAAGTGTTGTTGAATTCTATTTGCTAAGATCTTATTTAATATTTTTGCATCAATATTCACTAATGATATAGGTCTATAATTTTCCCTTTTTGTTGAGTCTTTTCCTGGTTTGGGGATCAGGGTGATATTTGCTTCATAGAATGTGTTGGGAAGTATTCCTTCTTTTTCTATGTTTTGGAAAAGGTTAGATATATTGGTACTAGTTCCTTTCTGAAGATTTGGTAGAATTCTTATGTGAAGCCATCTGGTTCTAGGCTTTTCTTTTTGGGGAGATTTCATGTCATTGATGCTACTTCAGCGCTTGATATAGGTCTATTCAGCATTTCTAATTCTTTCTTGCTGAGTCTAGGAAGGTGGCATGCTTCCAGGTATTGGTCCATTTCCCCCAGATTTTCATATTTCTTAGAATAGAATTTTTTATAGTAATCATTGAGAATTTTTTTAGATTTCTGAGATGTCTGTTATTTCTCCTTTATCATTTTGCTTGATGATATTAGAAATTTTACTTTTCTGTTTCTGGTTAAATTAGTCAAAGTTTTATTAATTTTATTGATCTTTTCAAAAACCAACATTGAAGCCTTATGAAAAGAAATAATGGATAACATTAACAATTGGAAGAACATACAATGCTCATGACTTGGAAGAATTAAAATTGTTAAAATGCACATACTACCCAAAGTGATCTACAGATTTAATGCAATCCCCAATCAAAGCACCATTCTCATACTTTGAAGAACTTGAAAAAATAGTACTTCATTTCATATAGAACTGGAAAAAAATCTCTGAATACCTAATACAATTTTAAGAAATAAAAAATCTTGAAACATTGTGTTGCCAGACCTCAGACTATACTACAAGTCTATAGTGATCAAAACAGCATGGCATTGGTATAAAATTAGAGGTAAATAGCTATGGATTAGAATAGAGAACCTAGAGATGAATCCAGACACATATCACTACCTGATTTTTGATCAACCAGAGAAAATCATGCACTGGAAAAAACTAGCCCTAATTAATAACTGATGCTGAGGGAACTGATTAGCTACATGTAAAAGACTGAAATTGGACCTGGACCATTCACCACTGACAAAAATAGACACTTGCTGTATAAAAGATTTAAATTTAAGACACAAAACAATAAAAATTCTAGAAGAAAGTGTGGGAAAAACACTTGACAAAATTGGCCTGGGAAAAGATTTTATTAAGAAGACCCCTTTGGCAATTGCTGCAACAACAAAAATAAATAAATGAGACTTGATAAAATTAAAAAGCTTCTGCACAGCTAAGGGTGCCACTACTAAAGCAAGCAGACAGCCTTCACAATGAGATAAAATATTTGTTTGCTATGAATCTTACAAAAGGCTGATAATGAGAATCTATTGAGAACTCAAATTAATCAACAAGAAAAGAGCAACAACCCATTTACAAGTGCACAATAGATCTAAACAGAAACTTCTTTGGAGATGAAAGATGGCAAACAAACATCAGAAAAACTACTCATTGTCATTAATCATCAGAGAAATGCAAATCAAAACCACTCTGAGATATCATCTAACTCCAGCAAGATTATCTCACATCAAAAAAAATCCCAAACCCAAAGATGTATGGATATGGAGAGAAGAGAATACTTTTGCACTGCTAGTGGGATTGCAAACTTATACAAACTCTATGAAAAAAAGAATGAAGAATTCTCAAAGAACTAAAAATTGACCTTCCATTTGATCCTATCATCCATTACTAGGTATCTAGCCAGAAGAAAAAACAAAACAAAACATTTTCCAAAGGACATTTGCACTAGAATGTTTATTCCACCTCAATTCACAATTTCTAAGACATGGAAGCAACCCAAGTGCCCATCAACCCATGAATGGATTATCAAACTGGTATAAATGCTATGTAGTCATAAGAAAAGAAAGAGACTTTTTACATCTTTTGTGTTTACCTGGATGGAATTGACGCACATTCTTAGTAAAGCATCTCAAGAATAAAGAAAAGGATACAATATACTCAACACTAATATAAAACCAATATATAAACAACTACATGCCCACACAAAACTAAAAACACAAGTAGAGTCTAGCAAAGGAGAGGGGAGAAGAAAGAGAGATGTGGAGAGGAGACAGGGTGCTTGGTGGGATCTCACCTAGTGTGTACAATGTAAGGTTGTTCAGCACACCTCTGGATGAAGGTCTCAACTACAACTTGAACTTTATCTTAAAAATGAAATCAGTGTAACCTAAACATTTGTGTCCTCATATTAATCTGAAATAATTTTTTAAATCATATAATATATTCATACATTATATATAATACATAAATATTATATGTACAGTATATGCATATATTTTATATATCTATATTTCACATAGACAAGATTATGCTACCTGAAATACAAGGCAATTTTATTTCTTATTTTCTAATCTGAAGACAATTGTTCGATTTTTAGATGCAAAACTAAGATAGCATTTGTAAAATTATCCCAACTGATCATGCTTTATAACAGGTTTTATATTTTGCTAGATTTAGTTTGCTCATTTTTTCCTATTATTTTAGCATTTATATACAAGAGGGATAATAGGCATGTCATTTTCTTTTTTTGTAATGCTTATGTTTGGCTTTGTGATCAGTATAATACTAAACTGAGAGAATATTGGAAGATTCTTCTACTTCTTAAGTTTTGAAAATGTAAAGAACTGGTATTATATCTTCCTTAATTTTTTGATAAAATTTACCAGTTATGTCATCTTTTCCTGACATTCTCTTTGTGATAAGCATTTTAATTAATTTCTTTCCTTAATATAGGTCTATTTATATGTTTCTTCTTATGTAGGATTACTCATATATCTTATTTCTTCTTAATTTTATTTTAAAAGTTTGTGTTTTATAAGATTTCTTTGCAATTAATATGGAAGAATAAAATAATTTGTCAGACTGAGGTTCTGGAGTAAACAATGAATGACTAAAAGTTTCTTCTGTTGTAGGATGAAAATTATGACTATAACTTCTATATTTAATGCTGATATTTATTACATGGACATATGAAGCACTGAATAAATTAGAAAAGTATGTCTTTTGAATTAGCATTTTATTGAAACAAAAAATTATATCCATCTCTTCTATTACATACATATTTAGCTGGACAAAAAAGTAAACTTGAGTAAAGAACAAGTATGATACAGCATAATAAATTAAAAGTGGCCTGTACAAAATAAAAATTTGATGAGTTAGAATGGGCAATACAGATTTGGCAAATATGAATTAGACATTATTTTGTCATACATATTTATATTTATATACTCAATACCTAGGTGTTAAAAATATATACTTCAAAAATGTATTAAAATGCCAACAGACACATTAATAATCATTTTAGGTGGCATTAATACCATCATATATATTAATACCATCATACCGTTATATATATTAACTTTTGGGGTATACATCAAATAAATGAACATAAAAATGTTACATAACTTTATTACTACATGGTTTGTCCAATTAAAAATACAGAGTATCTATAATATTCATTTGAAATTTAAAATTTACAACTATTTTAAATTGCATATGAAATTTATGGACACCCTCAATAAATAAAAAGACAGAATGTTTTCACCAAGAAACTGAGCATTCCTAAATAAATATAAGGGAAATAAATTTTGGAAATAATTATTTATTTTAAATGGCAAGATTTAGGCCTAAAATTTTTAGATAACTCCATGAAATCAAAAATCAAGCATGTCTTATTTTTCAGACACTGCAAAATGGCAATAAGAATTATCAATTAAAATGCAATCAACAAATATTATCTAGCCACATTTAAACTTTATTTAAGACTCCAGTTTGTAATTTGGGGTTTAAATGAAAACTCCAAATTGGTATTATTTTTACAGAATCATGGAAGCACTACGAAGAAATGTGATACTTTGAGCCAAAATATCCAAATTCAGGTAAATAATTCTAACATCACCTTCATGTTACAGATAAGGAACACAGTAAGTAAAGCAAGCGGACAGCCCTCAGAATGGGAGAAGATAATTGCAGGTTATGTCTCTGACAAAGGTTTAATAACCAGAATCCACAGAGAACACAAACATATTAATAAGAGAAGAACAAGTGATCCCATCTCAGAGTGGGCTAGGGACCTGAAGAGAAACTTCTGTGAAGAAGACAGGTGCATGGCCTACAGACATGTGAAAAAATGCTCATCATCTTTAATCACCAGAGAAATGCAAATCAAAACTACTTTGAGATATCATCTAATTTCACTAAGATTAGCCCACATCACAAAATCCCAAAACCAGAGATGTTGGTGTGGATGTGGAGAAAAGGGAACACTTCTACACTACTGGTGGGAATGCAAACTAGTACATTCCTTTTGGAAAGATGATTGGAGAACACTAAAAATAGACCTGCCATTCGATCCTACAATTCCTCTACTAGGTATATATCCAGAAGACCAAAAATCACAATATAACAAAGATATCTGTACCAGAATGTTTACTGCAGCCCAATTCATAATTGGTAAGTCATGGAAGAAACCCAAGTGCCCATTGACCCTTGAATGGATTAATAAGTTGTATATGTACATCATAGAATATTATGCAGCCTTAAAGAAAGATGGAGACTTTACTTCCTTCATGTTTACACGGATGGAGCTGGAACATACTCTTCTTAGCAAAGTATCTCAAGAATGGAAGAAAAAGTATCCAGTGTACTCAGCCCTACTATGAAACCAATTTATAGTTTTCATATGAAATCTATAACCCAATTTTGCCCAAGAATATAGGGGAAAGGGAAAAGGAGGGGGGCAAGTATGGGTGGAGGGACAGTAATTGGTGGAAAGACACCTATGGTGCATCTTACAAGGGTACATTTGAAATTTACTAAATGTAGAAATTTATAGCCATGAAGGCTATGTTAACCAGTTTGATGAAAATATTTCAAACTGTATATTAAACCAGCACATTGTACCCCATGATTGCATTAATGTACACAGCTATGATTTAATAAAATAAATAATAATTCTGGCCACATAGAAGTAATGCCCCTGCAGTGAAGCATTATTATTTCAGAAATTTATGTAAAACATAAAATATATTTCCAAGTATTCAAAATAAATATACTTTACAAATTGTCATTATCCTATGGTATATAGGGCAGAGACTGTGTTACAAATAAAGAACTTTGAGATCTCTGATGAGATACTATTTCCAGTCAAAAATATCTATATGAAATATTGTACTCATGTGTATGAGGTGGATATTTGTGCTTCTGGGAAGATACAAGACACTGCAGAAATCTTTAATACATACAACTAAAACTTCTTCAGAAGTTACAAGTATCCTTAAAATTATAAAGAGTTAAAATCAAACTATAGTATAAAAAATTCTTAGGAGCAGAAGCAAATGAAGAAAATGGTTGGCTCAGTGCCTGTGGCTCAAGTGGCTAAGGCACCAGCCACATACACCTAAGGTGGAGGGTTCGAATCCAGCCCGGGCCCGCCAAACAACAATGATGGCTGCAACCAAAAAAAAAATAGCCAGGTGTTGTGGTGGGCGCCTGTGGTCTCAGCTACTTGGGAGGCTGAGGCAGAAGACTCGCTTGAGCCCAGGAGTTGGAGGTTGCTGTGAGCTATGCCACAGCACTCTACCCAGGGGGACAGCTTGAGGCTCTGTCTCAAAAAAAAAAAAAAAAAAAGAAAAGAAAAAAGAAAATGACTGAAGAAAGTGATTAAACTGAGAAACAAGTGCTTCTTTGAGATACTGACTGGTTACAAGAACATAAAATCCATGTGGGTTTTCCCATTTAATCCCAGAACAAATGTAATAAACCAAAAAATAAACTGACCACCTAAGTGTAGGACTTAACTGCAACTCACAAATGCAAACAATGTAACCTAATTATATGTTCCTTCATATTAATTTAAAAAAACAGATAAAATATTAAGGGAAAAATAAAATGAGACAAACTGTGTAATACTAAAAAAGAAAAAAATACTTGAGGGTAGTGGCAGAGAGAGCTCATTTACAAAGGTAAGAGTAAAATATGCACAGTTTGTATAGAATTAGAAAATAGACAAATATTAAGAATGTTGAAAAATATCAAGTAGAATTACAGTTGAATAAAATATTTTTACCAAATAAGTATAAATTTAAACATTTTCAAAAGGAAATCACTGTCATTTTATTACCAATAGAAACTTCCTTCTGACAAACAAGAATTTTATTTATTCTTAATTCTGAAAAATAATAATTTTATTTATATTTAAATTTTTTCATCAAGAATAAATTCTTGGCTCAGCACCTGTGGCTCAAGTGGCTAAGGTACCAGCCACATATACCTAAGGTGGTGGGTTCAAATCCAGCCCAGGCCTGCCAAACAACAATGATGGCTGCAACCAAAAAAAAAAAAAATAGCCAAGCATTGTGGCAGGTGCCTGTGGTCCCAGCTACTTGGGAGGTTGAGGCAGGAGACTTGCTTGAGCCCAAGAGTTGGAGGTTGCTGTGAGTTGTGATGCCACAGCACTCTACCCAAGGGGACAGCTTGAGGCTCTGTCTCAAAAAAAAAAAAAAACAAGAATAAATTCTTTTTCATAAAAAATAAATAAAATATTCCTATACATAAGATCTGAGAATCAAAATAAAAAAGTAAAATCTATGAAATATGAACATCAACTCATGGTGCACACTGAACCACATAGTTCTAGGCAACATTGCTTCAAAAGTATTTAAATATAATCAAAATGCAACTTCACCACCTTTAATTAAATCAGAGGCAAACCCTGAATTGTCTGGGTCATTTAGGCAATGGAAAAGAGGTTACATTTTAGAATGTTTTGGTCACTAACTTTTACAAAATTGATGGTATTTCTGTTGAATATATTGCAAAATAATGGTAACCTTTTTATCAGAACCTATTAGCACAAAAGGACTGACAGTGGCATAGACATTGACTGCTAGTTTCTGGATAGTTAGGATGACTGGCTCATTTGTCCATAATAGAAATGACAATGATGATAAAATATGGTTTACCCAGTACATGACTACAAAGAAACTCACCAGCAGCAGAATGGTTTGGGTGGCTCTTTTCTCTGGGGAGCCTCTTGAGGAGAGGCTCGTATTGTGAAGATGCTGAAATAGCCTCTGATGCTTGAACAATAGATTCACCATGTATGCACTTGATAAAAGCATAACTCCTACGTAGAAGACATCACTGAATCCTATCAGTGTAAAAACAAGGTCTTGATGATAGCCTTCATTGGGGAAAGTGAGCAGTATTTACTGAGGTATAGCTGATTGGCTTGAGTCACGTTGGAAGAAGCAATGGTGTACAAGACCAGGTAACTGCAACTGGACAAACTGAAGGACCAAAAGAAGGCAAAAATATAGATGATGTAATTTGCAAACTTTTGTTTAAACTTCATCAGCCAGGAGGTGCTGGAACTGATGGTGATGGCTTGAAGTACACTCAGGAGGCAGGTGGTACAGATGGAGAGACCCCTCATCACCCTGTATACATAGAAAAAGACCTTACACTTGAAGCTTGTCTGAAAATCCAATGGCTCAAACAGATCTGGAGATGACAAAAGCAGCAGTACAAGAAGCATCAGCATGTGGACTAAGGCCAAATGGCAAATTATCAGATCAGTGGGCTTAGGCCTGTGATTCAGAAGGAGTGTGAAGATGTGGGAGAAAAGGAAGAGGCTATTGGCCGAAATTCCAGTACCAGCTTGTAAAAGAAAGGCATCTTTAAATGGAAACATAAATACAAAGTGCTGATCTCAATGGTATGAAGGAAACATATTCTGTATATCTGAGAGGAAAAAACAAAACACAATAGACCTCACATCAGTATTGTTCTTTGTTCAGTAGTCAAAGTCATCACCACAATCATTATTATTATTTTACCCAGTTATAATTAAATAGCCAGAGATTCTTCTATAAATTATTCAAAACATAGTCTCAGCATTATTTTCTACACCAAATAATTTATGCATGTAGAGCTGCAACAGATCCATAGTCATGTCTGTGCCCATCATTGGAACTTCTATTGAAAAGACATCCCTCTTTGAAAAACATTTCTTCACTGTTTTGCATTTTGTCTCTTAGTATTTATCCCCCTGAACAATAAGAAACATATGAAGTCACTTAAAGGTATTTGTACAGCCAAACAAAGTGAAACTTTTGAGGAATGAATGAGGAAAGAATCACCAAAACAAACAATTGGAAAAAATTTAGTTGAGAATTTTTTATATTGAATCCCTTTGGTAATTTTTGGTTTTTGTCACTCTTTCATGTGTTTTCTCTCTTATGACCATTTTGGACCTAACTTGATAATCCAGGATAATTTCCCCATTTTAAATTAGCAGATTAGTCAACTTGACTACATCTGAATATCATTTTCCTTTTGCAATGAATCCTAGTACTCCCCCAAGACCTGGAGTTAGGACATGAATGTCTTTGTGGGGAGTCTTTTTCTGCTTAACGCAAATTGTATTAACTTCATCTGCTCAAAATACCTCTTGTTCTGTCTCAGTTTAGTTTCCAGCCCAGAGATAGTGCAAGATATCTCTCTTCATATTAAGAGATAATTGCTAAATCCATCTCTCAGTTCTCAATTATCAATTAACATTGAATTTACCTACTTTGTGACATCCATAAATTTGCATCAAAATAATAACATAGATTTTCTCTTCTTGAGATTCCACTTAATACAGGGATAGCCTCACATACCTTCCGGCACAAATGTATGTCTTTAGTAGTCAAGAAACCTACTTCTAAATTTTAATCAAGATTTCATAATTATCAAAAATCCTCATAAACTTTCATTGAATAGTTTTCAATTAATGTTTTCTGTTATTTGTTCTGTAAGCAGGCACCATCATTACTATATTAATTTAATCCAGGAGTTAGAATAATTAATCTGTATTGTACAAAATAAAAAAACCCCACTATATCCACAAAAATGACAGAAGTCCAAAACTTCTGACATGACAAATTGCCAAATTATATTTTAAAAGTCATTTATAACTATACTGGACCATAAATGTAAATGTGTGAGACAATCAGAAATGTTTAGAATTAGTGTTTTTAGCTCAGATACCAATGGCTGTGGTGAAATATTGCTCTAACACCACAAGTATAAGTTTACATAGGAGATATTGTTGAGCTGATTTAATCAGTTTCACTCTTTTCCAGAAGCTTAATTTAATAAATAGATTCATCTACCTTATTCGTAAGAAACAAAGAAGAGATAGTTACAACCAACATACATCTCAACCCTCAGCATAGTTGAGTTTTATTGTCATATTGACCCGCGGGAAGGACCAGGGTGATACTCACGTAAAGCCATAATAGCCTCCTCATTGTGAGGACAGCATTCTAGTACAAATAAAAACAAATAGGCAAAGAACACTACCATATAGAAATGTAATATATATATATGTATATATGAATATATATGACATATATATGCAATGTATTTCATATCACACGTTATACAAAAAGATAATAGTAATTAGATAAAATATTAGACAAAACATTTTAAAGTTCTATTTTTCTACCACCTTCAGGTAGTCATATGCTCTCATTTAATTCATGCCCCTCATTCTGAAAATAACTATCACATACTAACAAAGAGTTGATCTGCCTGATCATCAAATGGTGTCTTTCTCCAAGTAGGCTCTTCAGGGTATTGATGCTGAGACTGGACAGGAAAGAATTATGGATTAGAATTAACAGAGGAAGTGTTATGTCATTATATATAGGGAATTAATCTAAACTACAAAGGCAAACAACTGATAGTAGTCATCAATGTACAAAAAAAGTTGCTTTTATCCAAATTATAACCTTAATGTCTGTACTGTATTTTTATTTGATAAATCTGCAAATTCTAATAAAAAATCATGGTTGTGCAGTATTATGATAACTTGGAAGAAATAGAATAGGAAAACCACTGAAGTCATCTATGGGTTTATTGGTCTGCAAAGAAATCTTGGATTCTCTTTGATCCACTAACCCCTTGAAGTTCTGAATGCATATGTTGGCTCCTACCATGACAATAACCATGGACTGCAGAGGCTCTGAAGCCCCTGAGAACACTCACAAGACAGATAATGCAGAACAATTTCATTCTAATTTTAGTGATTTTTACCTCAGAGTTATTAATATTTTATGTCCCAAAGTATATACACACTCATAGATGATAGTAGAGAAAATGATACCATTTAATGGACCAGAAACAAAGAACATAATACCTGTGGGCTTAGATTGGGTGACTGACATGAAAAGCAGAATTGTAACAAAACAAAGAAGCTATTTATAAGAAATCAAGTGCTGGGCAGCGCCTGTGGCTCAAAGGAGTAAGATGCTGGCCCCATATGCTGGAGGTGGCAGGTTCAAACCCAGCCCTGGCCAAAAACTGCACAGAAAAAAAAAAAAAAAAGAGAGAGAGAATTAAAAGAAATCAAGTGCTATTTTTCATAAGATAAATGTTTTATTTTATCTTCATTGTTGAGATAAATATTTTTAATGTAATGAAGTTTTGTAAAATCTATTTCCTTATCTTTATAATGACACTCATTTTAGTGTAGCATTATTTTAATTTTAATAATGTCATTTGTATAGAAAAGTTTGCACACTGCCTGGTGTAGAATTAAGTATATAGTCTACATAATAAACTATATTTTGTTTAGTTTATTGTTATATTAATCAAAAATGTCATTTTCACATGAATTATACCTCATTCTATGAGAAACATTATAAGACCTATGACTGGGCATTGATGGCACGAAGCGACTATAAGAATTTGAAAGTGACAAGGCAGGGCACTGGAAGAGTCAGTGGAAATAGTTAACACTCTAAAAAACAGGTGCTAATTTCAGAAAAAAAGATATTTTCTTAAAAAATTAGTTTCATGAAAAACCTACAAAGTGTTGATATGCTAAAAGAATTAATATAAGCATCACATACTACTGAATAACTAAAATATTTGTACTAATTTTTGGCAATTCGACTTGGTGTAGTCCAATCTGTGAAGCTGCATGCAGAATGATGGTTGATAAGAATATTGATAATTTCATGACATGTAATGCTTAGCTGTTCTGGGGAAGTAGAAGCAAGAAAAGTGTCACTGCAGATGTAGGACACAGAAACATGGGAGAATGTTGTAGCAAATTCCCTATTATAAATTTTAAAAACAACTAAAACTCCTGCTTACAATGTGTTTTCCTGACCACCACAACCAAGAGAATACCAAAAAAAGTATAAAACATTTTTTTTTTTCTAAAGGTTTGCCTTGCCTTTAATCCTTTGTCACTATGTTAATCATAGAAAAAGGAAGCAGAGAGTCATATCAACTGTGGAAAACATAGCTATGTAAGAATATCTCCAATTTGGAAATTAGAATTTGGAGGAGTGTGTCCTTTGTTCTCCATGTATGCTTATTAGGATCAGTTGAGTTTCCACCTCTCTTAAATAATCCTCTCAAATTGCACAAAATTTAGATTTTTATTTAAAAAGAAAACCAAATGTTTTATTGTTCAGAGAAATAGATGTTCGCTTAGAGTTTACTGGGTCACAAATGGTTAATTATTTTATTATATATTCCCCTTCTGTTTTCCAACTATTCTTACTCTATTCTTTTTATCTTCCATTTTAAAAAAGCATAAATGCTAGAAGACATCCTTCAATTGAATTCATAAATGTTCTTATGAATTTAAAAAATAATGTAAACGTTTACTTGTCACATTTGTCAATATATATTTTAACTGGTAAACAGCAATCAAACTTTCAGAGAAAACATCAGAGAAAAAAATCAGAGGATTCTTGTTTTAATAATGGATGATTCCATGTCTTCCAAATGTGGCAAATTATTATTCTCTCATCACTAAATATCTCAATCAAACAAATATACAGAAAACTTTATGTTTTTATTTATTTAGAAAATAAAATAATAATGACAAATTTATTTTTGGAGAGATATAAAATCATGTTGAATCTTAAAACCATTTCTTTTGTATGGTACTCATTAACTCTACAGAGATTGAATGAATGACAGAAAGTGATATTTTATGATAGTTTTGTTGTAGCCAGAAAATAAATCCTCTAGTAGCAATTATGATGGCAAAATAGAACAAAATTATCATTAAAGTCAGCTTCTAAAATATAAGAAATTTAAAATATCAAAAATATCTCATTTTGTCACATTATAATTTTAATAAGTCCTAAGATGTTATAAATATCCCAAAATGCTTCAAATGTAAAATAAAAAAGAAGTATATGAAAATAATTCTGAATTAAATAAAATATCTTGTATTTTAATAAATAAAATTTAATCTAATTATATATAATTTAAGAAAATAGCAAAATAAAAAAATTAAACACAATTAAGTTCAAATTCAACATCACAAAATTATAAAACATTTTTTTCAAAAATCAGTAGATTTTTAGTTTCTTAAGATTATGAAAAATCTTCTAATAGTTCACTGACATATGATCAAAATTAGGAAAAGAGAATTCATTTAAATACAAGATAGTTTAAAGATTAAATGTAAGAGATTTTATTTAATTCAGAAAATTCTTCCTCATTTCACCACCCACCTCAGTCTTAAGCTCTCACTGTTAATGTAGATAAGAAATAGACACCTACCCAGCTGAGTCTTTGAAGTGAGTACATTCATGTGAAATGGGGCACCTAATATGTAATTATAAGGTAGAAATGACATCGGTTTATTTCCCTCCAGACTCATAAGTGTCATGTCACTGTTAGAAGCAAAACAACCTTGGCCTTTGCATCATTACAAAGGAGAATCACCAGTGGGAAAACTGAACTTTCTTAATTCCTGGAAAACAACACAGTAGCAACAGCTGGGTTTTAAATCTTTTCATATGTGAGTTCATTTATGTGACCTTGTCCTGTGTGGTCTGTGTTCTCAGTTCTTATCACCAAAGCAAAAGTCTCGAAGTTTCTTCAAAACAAGTAAAAAACCATGTCAGATATTCCAATGTGTCTTCTGAATCAAATGATTCCTACTGACCTCTTTCTCAGTTCTGTGTCCATGATTTAATTTTAAGTCTTGATCATTGACGTCTTGACCTATGTTTAAATAAAATTTCCCACTCTGCCCATCTTATGTGTATCCATTGCCTGGTATTCTGCTTCCTTCCAACTCTAAAAGTGAAGTAGCCTGGTTCAGGTAATTATGTCACGAGCAAGTATCCTAGAACAATTATTTAGCTCATTTGATCCTCTCTATATGGATCTTTCTTTAAGTTGCATCCTTGATGAATTTGTCCTTGGAGATTTTCTATTACATAATTTTCTGATTATATGTATATGATCACAATTTTTGATCATGTAATTCATGTTTTTTAATTGCCCTTTCTTCTTTCACTCTATGTGGTACAGAATAGTACAGTGTTTTGACTTACAGAAGAGGACCCACTTCAGGGTTTTTCAAGTTACTGAGACGTAAGGAGATATCCAATATAATTTTTTTTTTTTTTGGTCCAGGGCGGGTTTGAACCCGCCACCTCCGGTATATGGGGCTGGCGCCCTACTCCTTTGAGCCACAGGCGCCACCCCGAGATATCCAATATAAGAGGAAGACATGGAGAGAAGGTACAAGAATACCATTCACTGCATGGTTTAGAATGTACAAGAATACCCATTCTTTGCATGAAACACAGAGGTGGTATTGCAGCTCCAACCAGGTCAGAAAAGATTTCAATACCTCAAAACGTTTTCTATACAAAGTGAGGTAGGCAAACTACCTCTGCTCTATTCTCAAATCTTGTAGCAATAAGGCTTGTAAAAACTTATAAACCATCAGTTGAAAGACTCCAAAAGTTATAAAAAAGAAAGCAGACTATCTTAGAAAAACAGCAGTGGTCTGAGGGCCAATTTTCTGGATACATTTTTTGACTTGATTTTCCTTTTGTTTAATTCTCTTTATATTCTGGTCCAGTTATCAAGAAAGCTATAATATGCAGTTGGAGAAACCAGCAAAAAAGGTAAAAATTAATAATAATAATAATCAAAGAACTTAATACTGTTCTCTCTAGCCAAAGGAGCATGGACTAAGGACAGCCAAAGCAGACAGTAATAATCTGACCATATGTGTTTAGATACTGGCAAAAACCACACACAGATAAGATATGGCCCTTCTCTCTCCTGTTAGGACTGCATAAACTATGGGAAGAACTCTCTCTTTCATCCTCACCCTGCAATATTGAAGCCTAATGTCTGCCAAACTAAATTGAATAAATTGTCTACAGAAACACTGAACAGGGCTATGGCTTTCATTCTCATTCTGCAATATAGGTTTAAACCATATCCCCACCCCCACAGTCTTTGCATCCAGGGAGACCATGGGTAGAGCCCTCCCTTATGCTCCTGTTCCACAATAATTAGGTGGTACATTACAATGTACCTCCTGTTTACCACTTTTAGGAGGTAGAAATTGATTTCTATGGCTAAAGGCACATGACACCCAGCATTGGACATACGACATTAACAGTATTTTATTAATTATATATTATCTCATGCTATGGAGGAAGAAACTGGACACCACAGAGAACCACACTGGATTTAATTTGGGAGCAGAATAACCAAGGACTGTGAAAAGGGTTTTTTAGTATCAAGAAAGGAATGTGAGTCTTACATTCTACTGAAAGATGTAATTGATTTGTTTAAAAATTTCTGTGGTATGGGAAAAAAATTCACCTCAGTAATAAACAAAAATTGTGCCTACCTGTTAGAAAAAATTAATTTCTAGAGGAAGACATCCAAACTGCTGAGGAACATTCAGTTAGACCATTTGAAGCCTACCTAATTCCAAATGTCAAGGTGGCACATAATACCATAGAACACCTTAATTTTAGGATATGCACCACAAATGTTAACTTGATACCTTGAACTATTTAAACTTTGGAGATAACCAGAGACTATGAAAGTTTTGTTTCTCAATTTCTACATTACCTCCTTCTTTTGTATTTAATTCACTTTTAGTATACTATTGTCATTACCTTTTGTAAAGTTCACTACCCTTTTCTTCTGCTTGCTCAAATGTTCTGCTAAACTCTGCTAAAGAATTTTTCATTTTAGTTATTGTAGTTTTCTGCCGAAGAATTTTTTTGTTGAGACACAGTCTCACTTTGTCACCATTGGTAGAGTGCATGGGGTCATAGCTCACAGCAACCTCTAACTCTTGGGCTCAAGGGATTCTCTTACCTCAGCCCCCCAAGTAGCTGGGACTACAAGAACCTACCACAACACCTGACTACATTTTAGAAATGGATCTTGCTCTTGCTCACGCTAATCTTAAACTTCCGAGCTCTTGCAATCCACCCACCTCATCATCCCAGAGTTCTAGGATTAAAAACATGAGGCATCACGCCTCATTCTGAAATGTGAATGAGGCCTACATCAAGTTCTGAAATAGCATCAACTATACAAAATCTCCCTAAAAAGAAAAGCCTGAGACCAGATGGTTCACATCAGAATTCTACCAAACCTTTAAAGAGGAACTAGTACCTATATTACTCAACCTTTTCCAAAATATAGAAAAGGAATACTACCCAATGCATTCTTTTTTTTTTTTTTTTTTTGAAACAGAGCCTTAAGCTGTCCCCCTGGGTAGTGTGCTGGGGCATCACAGCCCACAGCAACCTCCAACTCCTGGGCTTAACCGAGTCTCCTGCCTCTGCCTCTCAAGTAGGTGGGACCACTGGCACCTGCCACAATGCCTGGCTATTTTTTGGTTGCAGCTGTCATTGTTGTTTGGCAGGCCTGGGCTGGTTTCAAACCCGCCACCTTAGGTGTATATGGCTGGCACCTTAGCCACGTGAGCCACAGGCACTGAGCCTACCCAATACATTCTATGAGGCAAACATCACCTTGATCCCCAAACCAGGAAAGGATCCAAAAAGAAAAGAAAATTAGAGATGAATATCACTAATGAATATTGATGCAAAAATATTCAACAAAATGCTAACAAACAGAATCCAGCAACACATCAAACAAATTATATACCATGACCAAGTGGCTTTTATCCCAGGGTCTCAAGGCTGGTTGAATATATGTAAATCTATAAATAAAATTCATCACATAAACAAATTTAAAAACAACAACCATATGATTCTCTCAATTGATGCAGAAAAAGCTTTTGACAATATCCAGCATCCCTTCATGCTCAGAACACTTAAGAAAATGGGTATAGAAGGGACATTTCTTAAACTGATAGAGGCCATCTACAGCAAACCCACAGCCAATATTGTATTGACTGGACTTAAATTGAAATCATTTCCAC
>CAUYQV010079151.1:0-19965 GCA_963574575.1 Galagoides demidoff
TTTTTTTTTTTTTTTTGAGACAGAGCCTCAAGCTATCCCCCTGGGTAGAGTGCCATGACATCACAGCTCATAGCAACCTCCAACTCCTGGGCTCAAGCAAGTCTCCTGCCTCCGCCTCCTAAGTAGCTGGGACCACAGGCACCTGCCACAACATCCAGCCATTTTTTGGTTGCAGCCATCATTGTTGTTTGGTGGACCCGGGCTGGGGATTTGAACCTGCCACCTTAGGTGTACATGGCTGGCGCCTTAGCCGATTGAGCCACAGGCGCCAAGCCCTCTGTGTTTTTTTATATCAGCAAAGAAAATCTTTCCCAGAAGCCCCCTAGAATATTTCTCCCTTCGTCAGCTTGGCAAGAATTATGTTATAAGCACTTTGTAAAATCATTCACCATAAGATGGAAAGGGAGGGAGCACGGCAGGAAGCCTGCCTCTCTCGTACCATATGGTAGTCTTGAGCAAGATGGATATTGGAATAGTCTGGAATCTGTTAAAAAGGAAAGTAGTTGAATCACTTATGATTAGATGCAACTGATAGTAACAAAGACTCGACTCAATGGTAGTTTAAATATACAGAGAAACTCTGAGGCAGACAGTCTGAGATAGTTGTCTTGGCTCCATGAAGTGAAGAAGGACCCACACTGCTCTGTTTTCTATTCTTCAAAATGAGGCTTCCACACCACAGTCTGCCCTCTCATGCTAGGCAGTAGCAGTAAAGGAATAAAAAAGAAAGCCCCAACCTCTCTCTTATAAAGGAGGGTGGTTCCTGTCATCTTCAGCTTGACACATTGTGCAGGGCTTGTGACCAAGGAAGGTCTGCTGGGAGGAACTGGCAAACTTCCACAGGGACAGGTACACAGGCAGCCAACAGCGTCTGCCCCGACATCTCCCAAGCCATCCAAGCTGGAAACCAAACACTTTGAATTGCTTCCTCATGTCAGTTGACATGTTCTAAAGACACTGAGCTCCAACGATTTGGTCTGAGACACATTTAACAACCTTTGCTTTTATCTCTATTCCCTCTGCTCCTGCCTAGACCAAATCTTAGGATATCTGGACTCTAGTAACAACTTCCTACCAGTCTTTGTCTCCAGACACTTCATTTTAACCTATTCCTCACACTAGCCTCAAGTTCTTTCTGAAGCACAACTCTGATTTGCTAATATCACTACAATAGCACCTATTGCTCACAGAATAAAGCTAAACTGCTAAGTATGCCAATCAAAACCCTCAACACGCAGACCTCACCAACCTCCCTCTAACCACTGCACCCTAGCTACAGCAGGCCAAGTCCTTCTGGAGCCACCCATGTAACCCTAATTTTTTTAGTAATTTTTGTTCAGGTGATATAATACAGTATACTATTGACATATCATTTTCTTCTTACTCCAAAGGCTGCCAAATGCTTTCAGCCAATGAGACGTTGATGAGCTCTCTTACATTGTGTATGGTGTGTCCCACCACGGCTTCTCTGTTATTTATTTTCATGATGTCACAAGCAGTTTGGGCCCAGTGTGGCTAACTGTCTGCACATTATATTCTTGGACTAATTACAAAGGAACAGAGGCAAAATGCTGCCTGGACTTCAAAAGCAGGTTCTAAGAAGGCTCAAGACTAGTCAAGGAAGAAAAGGAAGAAGGAAGGATGGAAGGAAGAAATTTTATGTTTTTATTAATAAGGATACTTGTGTTGCCATGAAGTTTGAAAGGAAGGGTTTATTTATTTATTTATTTTTTTTTTTTTTAAGAGGGAGCCTCAAGCTATCCCCCTGGGTAGAGTGCCATGGCATCACAGTTCATAGCAACCTCCAACTCCTGGGCTCAAGCGAGTCTCCTGCCTCGGCCTCCCAAGTAGCTGGGACCACAGGCGCCCGCCACAACGCCTGGCCATTTTTTGGTTGCAGCCATCATTGTTGTTTGGCGGGTCTGGGCTGGGGATTCGAACCCACCACCTTAGGTGTACATGGCTGGCGCCTTAGCCGATTGAGCCACAGGCGCCGAGCCGAAAGGAAGGTTTTTAACCATAGATGCACGTAAGGACACTACCTCTTCCCACTCACTAGTTCCACCTGGTGCAGACTGTGTTCGGCAGCATTGCAATGGCTATAAACATTTTGCAAAGCAGCTAAGAAGTTGGGTTGGAGTTACATTTAGTTTGGATATGGTGAGGTGCATTTATGTGAAATATATATTGTTATTCCTATTCAATTTTATTTTGTTAAGTGAAAAGCATTCATGTGTCACTTTCTTTAAAAGTGAAACAAATCTATGTGATTGTAACACGCACAAAGCAGTATTTGCAATCAAAGGCTGTGACAACACAGCGGTTAGAAAAGCTGAGGACAAAGCCCTGATTCTTAAGGCCATGTGAACTCCTCCTTAATCTTGGTGCAGAAACTCTGGCCCCACAGCTCTGGGGTGATTTGGTATTTTGTAAGAGTCATACATTTTCTGGTTCCTCTTCCAGGTGGAATATTTAAATGCACACAGTAACTTGGTCTACATGTAATGTGACCACATGAAAAGCTACTCACAGACACCAAAAAGATGCACAAAGTTTATTTGAAAGTTCACAAGGACTCAGTGATGCACCTGGAGGTCCCAGCCACTAGGGAGGTTGAGATGGAAGATGGCTTGAGCCCAGGAGTGTAAGGCAGCCTGGGCAACACAGCCAGGCCTGTCTCTTAAAAATCAGTAAAAAAAAAAAAAAAAAGTTAATAAAGCTCAAAACTCTTACTTAACTGTAACCTGGCAGTTGTTTATGAACATTTCACTAGAAAAGTGAGAAATTACAGATTCCTGATTTGGATATATATCATATATTGGATTTTATCATATTTAAATCTGTTTATTAAAGAAACAGATTTATTAAAGAAATATAAAAAATCAGATAAAATTAATGAAATAGGAAATATGATAAAGACAAGTGATAAAATCCATACAAATTATACTGACAGTAAAAAAAATTCATGCATACAAAGAGAATTTTGAATAAAACTAATGGAAAGGCCTGTGGGTATTGCTTTATAACCTCTTTAATGAAGAGAAGTAAAGAGGATGTGGTGAAAACTGAGTTGACTCAATAACCGACACCAAGATAGAATAAAACCTGTGATACGCAGGACAATGACAGCCTCAGTGACAACAGGCAATGGCCTCATTAATTCAAAGGGAACTGGAGTTAATCACTGTTGGGAAAACCCTGTAAGCCCCCAAATCCTGCATCTCACATATAAAAGACACTTTATAGAGATTTTCCCAAAGTAATAACACTCCTAAAATTTGTATGACATTGTTAACAAAGACTTGTGAAATTGAAGCATATTTTTCCAAACCAGTAATAATAAAATTTGATTTTAATCAATCATGCTAGAAAAATTAGTGAGTTATCATTCTTCCTTTATAAATACTATATGGTAAAATTGTTACCTTGTGAAGAAGCTACCAAAAAGTAGAAGCCCCTCAAAAATATTGGGAAAAAGTATTACAGAGTTTTGTTAGGTAGCTAATTAATTCAATATTGTTTCATTTTTGGGGATTTTGTGAGGTTTGTGATATTTGTCAGCTTTTTCAATTGTAAATTGTTGTGGTCCATTTTCTCATTCTAAATAAATCTTCACTTTAATATTTACTCTTATAATTATGATTTTAATTATTTTTATTACTGAGGTCCTACTATCTCCAGGCCCAGCAGGTACAGACTTTGCACTGGTGGTTTCTGCAGCTGGAGCCTCTACTGGCCAGTCAGGCCCCCTCCTGTCACTACAGGTTGGGGCTCCGCTCACTGTGGCTTCCTCTGTGAAAACTCGAGCCCCTCCATAGCACCCCAGGTCAGTGGCCCCCAGCTTCTTCCCATAAGGGACTGGTGCTAAAGACACTAGTGTGTGGGAGGGGAGGTTTTGGGATGATCCACACGTGCTTCTTCCCCCCTCATATCATCAGGTGTCAGAGTCTCAGGAAGAGCTGCCATGTAGATCTCTCCCATGTGCAGCCACAGCAGGGTTCACACTCCTGTTGGAATCTCATGACCCACGTGACAGCAGGTGGAGCAGGGGCGGCGAGGCCAGTGATGGGGAGCAGCTTCCAGAGCATGAAGGTTCCCCTCACCTCCTTTGGGTAGCCAGACCCTAACGGGACCAGTGCAGGCCAGGGCCAAATTTCCCAGATGGTACTTTCAGAGTGATCTTAGGCCTAACAAGATACATAGGCAAATCCCCACCCCATGGACATGCCCTGCCTGGAAGCAGGAGAACCCAGCCTCACATCTGTAGCTCAGAGATTTAGTAAATGCTGGTGGCGAAATGACCTTATGGATGATTTGCAATGTTAAGCGAGAGGGTGAATTTTTTGACTCTCAGCTGTCAGTAAGCAGAGATAGCATGGTGCTTTCTTCTTCACCTCCATACTTACATTTCTGGGTCTTTTCCTGGGCTTCTTTGTGCTTGTAATTCAATACATGTGGCAGTCCCTCTGTTAGTGTAGGAACATTGTGTTTTCCAAAGCTGTTGTTAAGGTATCTTTTACAAACAAGAAATTTTATGTGAGTGAGGAGGATTGGGAAGAAAGCAAGGCCCAAATGCCCAGAGGGGGTGCTTGTTATCTCTCTGTGTTGTGGATGGAGAAACAGAAGCCTCTCAGAAGGATTTCTTTTCATTGCCTGATCTGTACAACAATCTAGTAACTTCCTTTTCTTCATACACAATGAGCTTTTCTTCTCACTTTTCCCTTCCTGCCCAGTGTATCTCATTTCCTGGCTAATTCTCAGCAAGCACCTTTGCTCCTCCCCGGTGTTGGCTCTGGGGCACTGCTCAAGTCAGTACCCATAGGACTGAAGGAGCCATTGCTATCCCCTCCTCCCTGGCCAGTAGGAATATGCAAAGCCACCCCTGTCTTTGTTGTGTCCTAGACTGGACGTGTGGTCATGCCCAGGAGCCGCCTGTCCATCATCACAAAGTTACAGAGCCTCCACCATTCACAAACAACCTGCTGTCTGCCCTATGTATCTGACCCTCATTTATTGAAGTGGGGCAGCCCTGTTGTTACTGAGTAGTTTCTTTAATGCCTGGTGCTTTCACTCAATACACATGGGCATTCATTTATTGAGCAAACTATAGTTGAGTGCTACATATGTACTAGTGACTATAAGATATTGGGGTGGAGAAATTCGTAAGACTGGGTCTTTGCCCATCAAGGGCTTTGCCTGTAATTAGAGTCAGAAATTCTTGAGTTTGTATTCTGACTCTGCCTTCAACTAGCTGTGAGGGCCAGAGAGGCATCTGAGCTATATGAGCCTTGTTAACCTCAGAACTGCTGTCCTCTGACAAGGGCCCATTGTCCTGGGACTGAGCTTGCACACCTGACCTTCTTTGGGTGAATTCTTCCCCTTAAAGCTCCATGGTTCCTCTCTCAAATAACTCCTTGGCAGGCAGGACTGCCCTGCTGATCCTCCAGACATATCCATGCGGTGTACGGGTCTGCAGCGGCTTCACCTGCCCCAGCCTCCCTAACACTTGCTGTACCACAGCTCCCACCAACACTTTGAATAGGGGCCTGCTGAGTCCCCAGCGCCCTGCAGCCACTAGCGCAGGCAACATCCCACCCCCTTTATTCACATCAGAGTCAAACATGGCATAGAATTTTTTCAGGTTATATCATAGGACTTCTGTTTAGAAAGCCATTTCATTCCTTAATTTTTATTTTAAAAGTAGTCCTTAAATTATTTAAGTAAAATAAAATTTAAGTAGTCCTAAGTTTAATTATTTAAGCCACTAATCCTTGATAGTAAATTCACTAAAAAGGCTTAACTATTTTATCTTAAATACACATGAAGGTCGTTATTAGGAAGGGTTATCGCATTTATGGAAGAGTTCCTGAAGAATTAGAAAATTTGGTGGTTAGCCAGAGAGTGCAATACATGTTAAGCTTTTTTATTTTTTTGGAGTAGAGTTCACAATATCCATTTCCTAAGTATGCAGATTTCTCAAAGTTCTGCTTAAGGGGTGTATGAGGTCCTTGAGGCCAAAATGAAACTTTGGGCAACATAATCATCTTTGAGAAATTGAAAATTTTCTGCATTGGGAACTCTGCTGAGGGAAAAAGTAAATTTCAATTGCTTCCCCCACAACTTTTATATCCCTCTTTACCAAAGAAAGAAAAAAATCTTATTTAGAATTGTGTTTTTGCTGTTCAGTTAATTGAAGTTTGTTTGTTTTTTAGTTTGGAGAATTTTGAGGAGTTTGCTTCAATTTTTGACACATTTAGATTAAGGAACTGGAATCTTAAATGTATAATCTTAGTTATAACACAGTTAATCTTGGCTAAGCTTATAATGTGTTGCTTAGACAAAGACTTAATCTTCTTATTTCTCATCCCTAAGGAGAAGATTATGTGATGTAATGAGAGAAATCCCGACTGAAAACTGAACTGGGGGTCTTCAAGCTCCCATACTGGGCACCTCCCTGAATGGGCTCCAGTAGCTCTCTCAGTTGGAATCGTGTTCACCTGCAATAAGTGTGGAGACGTGAATTCCATAGTTTGCAGAAGTTTTTTCTCTGTAACCCATTTGACTTAGTTTTAATGAACCAAATAAAACAAACCAAGAGAAGTATTTGTATGATGGGCCCCTCAACAGCTTGGAAGCGATAACCTATTAAACAGAAAACAAGGGCAATAACCACACAGCTCTAAACTTTTGTGACTTTGTAAAGCAGCAGAAAACAGGCCACTGACAGTCAGATGGTCACTCAGAGTGGCAGATAGGGACACACCAGCTGATGAGCACCAGAACTGAGGCTTCTGGGGAGGGTGTGTCACTGCACTAAATAATTAAATACTTTATGCAAATTCAGCTATGGCAAACTCGCCTGCCATCTTTCATTGACCACCCTCCTGGGAGTGAGATGAGACAGTAAGAGGCTCTCAGTTCCCTGGTGAGCATCTTGCCATGTTGAAACATTGAACACAGCCCCTACAATGTGAATCAGTGATTTTTCTGCTGTTCAGCCAAAGAAACAGAAAACTATTCCAATGCCAGAAAACCGTGTTAAGCGTCACAGAGCTGGTGGGCCAGGCTGCTACAGGTATGTTCCAGGGGAATTTTCAAAGGTGATTTTGAACATCTCCATTTTGTCCTGAGCTGATGTTAGAATACCATCCCTGAGTAATTTGCAACCCTAACCCACAATCATCTTGTAACCATTTACCTTTCTCCCTGTCCCCTTCTTCTCTAAGAAAAACAAAAAAGCCTTGAGAGTTCTTTCTCTGTGCCAGACGTCTTGTTTTAAACCATGGGACTAGGAGTGGGGAGCAAGTGGGATGCAGGTTCTCTTCAGAACTCTTTTCTGCTGGCTTTGTCTGCCAGCCCCTTTGGTGCCCAGATTCCTGATTGAGCACACTTTGTGGTTCTGCTCGATTTCATCTACTAAAGCCTAATTCCAGCTTCTCTCATTGGGGGCTCTGTCATCACCTGTGCAGTGAGGCCTGCCCCGAATGCTATTTAAGCCTGGCCAAGTGCCTGGTTCTCCTTTTCCCCTTTTCCTCCCAGCACTATCACCTCCTTGCTCTTTATTCCAACTACTTCATTGTGACACAGCTGACTTTTGCTTAGTTTTTTGCTTGTTGCCTCCACTACAAGGTGAACTTCCCAGGGCCAGGGTCTGTATCTGTCTGCCCTGTGATGTGGCTCAGTCACCTCAAGCAGCCCTGGCCACAGTGACCTTTAGTGCACATGTGCTTGAATGTGACCATGAACATGTGTGACGCCTGTGTTTGAGTTCCCTGGACAGAAATGGTTTGAGAGGTATCAACCAGGTGAAAGCAGGTTGTCTAAATTCTCTCGTGTTACCATCGTTAAAAACAAGCTATGCATAGTTAGTAATATTTCCAAAAGTTGCTCATCATTTACTAGACCTATGTGAAGAGAGGGACAACATCCAGATCAATCAACCATCTGACAATGTATCAAAACCCATCGCTGCAAATAGACTTGCAACAGAAATTTGTATGACAGAAGTTTCTAAATCTAGCTAGTGGCACATTTATTCTAAATTAGGTTCTTATCCACAAAACCCTATTACAGCAAAGTGATTTAAAGAGATTCTTTATGTCCTTTTTAATGTGACTTAACCTGTGTAATAAGAAGATTTCAATTAAATAGTTTGATGAGGAATCTACATTTTCTAGACCACAAGAGTCATTTAAAACAAATGACAATTTTTTAAAACTCTTGAGATTATCAAACTCAATAATATCTGTCTTTTCTGGAAATGTTTTTAGTAGTGGTATAGACAGGGTTTGAATTTTTTGCTTCTTTAATTTTTACCCACAGGTGCTCTCAAAGGGTAAAAATGTACCTTTTAAAGGGCTTAATGTTATTTGAAACACCAAGCCACATTTTCTTAACAACATTCAAAACTTCCTGCGTCCTGCTCACTTCAGGTGTAACCTGATGGATCTGAACATTAGTAAATCCATGAAGTGCACTTCAGCACTATGGGTCACATTTTTCTCTTTTTATTAAAATTCTAGTTCATCCAGGTCTCACTTTTCATGTTCAGTCCTTATAATTTGGGCAGCTGATTTTATTCACAAAGGTATGGGGATGGCACTTTGAGACAAAAAATAGGCAGCTCGCTGTAACATGTTTGGAATCAGACACTCATTGATTACAGTCTTGGCTCTGCCTGCCCCAGCTGAGCTTGACTTAGGTGTGGTCTCTCACTCTCCAGGGAATTAGTTTGTTCCTCCATAAAATGAACCTATTAACACCTACTTTGTAGTCTCCCGGTGGGTAAACTTCCCAGGTTGCACCATAAATCATAACTATAATCATAATCATTCATTTTTTTCTTATTTGGCCATCTATTTATTTAGAAGTTTCATGAAGTTACAAAGCCTAAATCTATTTTGATTATGTTTAATCAATTGCTTGTATCAGAAAACATTACATGGAGTAGGAGTTATCCTAAAAAATCTAGGTCATAAAAATAATTTCTTTATAAGTCCTGAATCTTGCTTGAGACATTTCAGGAGGCCCAAAGATCATGTTTGGATTTTGTTTAAGCAAAGGGTCACATGTGCCAGCTTCTAACTGCCCTGAGTTGAATCATGTCCCTCAGGAAAACTGTTGAAGTCCTAACCCCCAGTACTTGTGAAACAATCTTATTTGGAAATAGGGATTTTGTAGTAAACCAAGTTGAGTTTATTAGGGTGGGCCCTAAACTGATATGGCTGTGTCCTAATAAAAAGGGGCAGTTTGCACACACACACACACACACACACACACTCCACACGTGCACACACACGCACACACACCACACATACTACACATGCACACACACCATACCACACCGTGCATGCATATACCACACTCGCACGCTCACACAACACTTGTATGCACATACCATACCCACACACACTCCACATATATGCACACACATGCACTCTGAACACACAGACACACACACCCCACACACACACACACTGCACACCGCACACGTCACAGAGGCAAAGGTGCATACACACCACATACAAGCATACCACATGCACACACACACACCACACAAGTACACACTACACACATGTGCACATACCACACACGTGCACACATGCACATACACCACACTCAACACACATACACACAACACAGGTGCACATGCACACACTAGGAGAATGTCTCATGAAGGTCAGGGATCAGGATGGTCCGATCACCAAGAAGGAAATAGCCTTGCAGACACCTGAGCTTGGACATCCAGCCTCCAGAACCTGCTATTTAAGTCACCCAGTTTGTGCTTTGTGCAGCCATGGGAAACAGACCTGCTGGCCAGTCCCATTCTTGGTGGCTGTGCAGGGAGAGGGCAGCGACCCCACAGGGGTTAACCTGAGGGGTTGGTAAGGCAGCTTGTCAGGAACATGCATATCACTGGACAATTCAAACACTCCTTGTTGCATGGCCTAAAGGGAGAGGATGAGAAAGAGGAGGACCAGGAGGTGAAGGGAAAGGAAAGTAAACTGAAGACCAGAAAAGGCAACAAAACATGGCTAGGAAGAGGTTTCAAAGTTCTACCTCTCCCTGGTTTCAGTCAGAGAAATCTCCCATCATCAGGGCAGGGATGCTTTTCTCTTTACTGAGAGAGGAAGATCTGAGCACTCCCTCTTCTTCCCATTAGCTGTGAGCAGAGCTGCACTGGCTGCATGGACTGGCCCCTCCTGGCCAGCCTAACCCCCCGCCCCACCCCACCACCTCAGCGCAGACTATTCAGACCTTTTGCAGCTAGAGGGGCCCGCAGGGTGCAGCTGTTTGTGATTACCTTTAAATCAGCCAAATCAAACACAGTACTGGGGAGCATCCACCTGCCTCTGGACAGAGTGGTCCCCAGTGGGCATCACGTGCTGACCACCCAGTGCATGTCTGGCCTGTACTGCTTTACACCCATCCTTTAACAGGCAATCATTCAGCCCATAGCCTACAAAGTATGTCACTAACCAGGGCATGGAGAGGTAATGAATAAGACAGAATTTCTGCCTGTAACAGATACCACCTTTCCCTTATGAACCAATTTATTAATATATTTTACAAAATCTCCCTTTCCGGCCTCTCCTGCAGCTTGCAATTAATTATAAGCAACACATTTATGGCCACAGCTGTATGATTGCTTTCCTACTAAAAGTAGACAGGTAAGGTTTTCTTAGTCCCTTCTACTTTCTTCCAGCTTGATTTAGAGGTGATTGACTTGATGAAGTTTATGTCAATCTGTGGAGACAAATGTGACCAATTATCCTAATAATTATTTCATGGGAACTGTGACAAGTGTTGTGAAGTGCAGGGGGCTAGGAGTGCATGTGACAGTTGTATCCAGTTCAAGAGTCCGTGTTGTCTAGAAACAGGCCTGGGTATAATCCAGACTCTGCCACAAGTGCCGTATATCTTTGGGCAAATTACTTAACCTTACCAAGGTTCAGTTACCTCTGCAATCTGTGAAATGAGAAACACAATATTATTTCATTATCTCTCACAGGTTTGTCATGAGGATCAAAGGATGAAATTGCTCATAGAATGAATGGCCTATGATGTCATTATTATTGTGTTGTTGTGTAGTCCTGTCCCTGAATGTCTGTAGAACTTGTCAATATGACCATATGTCTCCTCTGTGATATTACGTAGTATGGCAAGGAGATTATTTATAGTGGTCCTGACCTAATCAGGTGGGTCCAATAGAAACAGATCATTTTCTCCAGATATTTACAGACAAAAGAGCCAGAGATATTTTCATGCTGGCTTGAAAGAAGTTGCGACATCTACATCTGCATGTCCTGCAGCACACTTGGCAAGACGTGAGCACAGCTATCCCTGCCCAGAGCCTGCAAGACACAGGGACCCCTCATTCCATAGCAGTGAGGGGTCATTGTGCCCACTGGTGCTGGGGAGAAGACCTGAGCCTTACATGAGGTGGAAGGTGGCAGTCCTAGCTGACACCTTAATTTCCTGAGCAGAGAACCCAGCTGAGCTTGACCTATACAGAATTATGGGGCAATGAATTTGTCTTTCTTTGTGCACTATGTGTGGTAGTCTGTTACACAGCTACATGAAATGAATACAATTATATATATTTTTGTATTACAAGGTGCGGACTGGGCAGCCATATGTCACCTAAAAATGGGGACACGCATCATTAGGCAGCTTCTTCCTGGAACAAGCATCTCAGGGCATTGTTATGCGCACAGCCCTCGAGAGCACATCCCCTGCCCATCGGAGGCCATGTGTCCTGGTGCTGCAGGCCCCCTGCACAGCAGTCATGTCCTGAGTCCTGCAGGTAGCTGGGATGCAATGGCAGGTGTCTGTATATCTGAACATATGTGAATATAGAGCAGGCACAGTAACAGTATAGTACAAAAGATAAAAGTAGTGCTGTAGGGTGAAGGGAAAGCTTCGCCTCTGCCCTCTGAAGGTTCATGGAAAATTACCTGATGAAGCAGATTAAAAAGAGAAACAGACGAGCAAGCTCACCCTGCATGGCACAGGAGCTGGGGTGAGGTGATCACCTGATAAACCAGTGGTGTGCAGGGTCATTGTGCCCTTCTTCACAGGGGAGGGGAGGCAATGAGGCCCTTGGAGGGAAAGTAAAGGATCTTCAGCAGGAAATGGATAGGTGGAGGACGTGCAGCAGCCCCAGACTAAGTCCCACAGAACAGACAGTTGTTTGTGACAGAAGTCTGTGCAGCTGTGCTAACATGGTTTAGTCTTTCTTTTACCCTGTGAGTTAAGTTACTGAAAACTCAGGAAAGGATCCAAGGTCACTGTCCTCCTCTTCATTGGATCCGGATGGTAGGCAAGTAAGAATGTGTCAGAGTGAAGCTTTTTCCAGCACCTGCTGGTTGCCAAGGATCTTTAATTTATATTAATCAGTTACCGGGTTCGGTACTCAGGGATGAAATTCCTCATCTCTCTCCAATAGTGGAACCTGCAGGACAGAAGTTGCTGGGTAAGTCAGTAAGTGGTGGAGACAGTGTGAAAACCCAGATGTCACTGTGCCCGGCTGCAGATCCGGTAACCTGAATACCTAGCTGCACTCAATTCACAGCACAATTTTCTTTCTTCAATAATAACCTTAGCTTACTGTAACTTCTTTATTTTATAAACTTTAATTTTAACTGACTCTTTAGCAATAACATTTTAAAACATAAACACATTGTGCAGTTATCCAAAAATGTTTTTAATCTTTGCATCTTTTTAAGCTTTCTTTCTACTTAAAATTTTTATTTTTAATTTTTTTAGTAATTACAGTTTTTGTTAAAAGCTGGAACATAAACACATTCCTGTGGGGGCAGGACTGTCATAGTCACTGTGTCCTCCACTTCTCATCCCACTAGAACGAAGGTCTCATGGGCCGGGGCCCTTTACCTCACGTGACAGCAACACCTTCTCTTGGAAACCTCCTGAAGGACCTGCCTGGTGTTGTTTTATACTTAAAAGTTTTTATAAGTAGAAGGAGTACATTCTAAACAGTACAAGACATAGTGTAGTAAATACACTGTCACACCACTGTTTATCACACAGTGACTGTGCTTTGCTTCATAGGACCCATGGTGGTGGTTGACACGGTGCCAGCACAGACACCTGAGTAATATCCTGGAGCATTATGACAGCGGCAGCGTCACTAAGTGACTGGACTGCTGGTGTCTGTGGGATCTGTCATTGACCAAAGCATTGCTGTGGAGGGCACGACTGTGTTAATGATAAAGCCTTCTGTCAGGATAAAGTCTAAGAAATGCAAAGAACTAGAGAATAACCTCACGTGTGAGGAGTTTGTTTTGCTTCCACATTGCAGGCCTGGAGTGAGCAGTGGGATTCGGCTGACTCAAGTTCATACAGATGTTCATGAGTCCTGCTCTGCTAACCTGACAACCCGCACCAGGAGCCGTGTTCTCATCTGTGAGATCAAAGATAGAGCCCAGACAGACAGGATGGTGAGCGAGACCAGACTGGACTCACTCACATTGTGGGCAGAGGGTTGGGGGCTGCACTGCCCCCTCCATTCACATTCTATTTCTGACAACTCAGTCCCGAGACCTCCTGGCCTCAGCAGAGTCAGGAAAGTGCAGAACCAGGGTGAGGCAGCCTGCCCCAAAGGCAGAGTGGACTTTGCTCAGCAATCACTAGTTGCTACCACAAAGGCTGTGAAATTCTTGTAGTCAGTGTGAAATGCCACCAAATTACTCTCTAGCCTTGCTTTCCTGCTGAGCACTTTGTTTTGATTACTTCAGAGAGGGCCAAATGTAATAGCAGAGGAGACATCTTACCTCTATGTAAGCTGGGCTGCTCACTCTCCAGGCGATGCTGGCCTCTGCATAGCAGTGAAGCTCACTGCTAATTATTGCAATTCATAATCAAATGTCCTTTTCTTAGTGCTTTGCAAATAGATACAGATACATTCCAGTCAGTGGGTTTTATTCTCCTTCTCATCTTCACCTGTGACATGGTGCAGGAAGAACAGAGGGATGATTTTTAAAAACAGGAATGAAGAGCTCCAGACACACACCTGGCATCTGCCCATGCTTTCCCTTTTAGATGGCTGTAAGAGGTAAGAGGGTTGTACACCACTGGACAAGAAATACCCAGAGGGCACCTTCAGAATTTGTTTTTAGGATTTAGTTGAGCAAAATGCTCCTTTGCTGAGACTCCCCAAAGGCTGCAGGAAGATGGATGCTTTGTAGGGAGAGCAGGCTTATTTTGCCTGCTGAGTTGTTGCTCAGTAAATGTTTTTTTTTTATATCAGTGACAGAATGTACATGCAAGGGTTACAGCATGCACACACAGGGTCACAGGGTGCACATGTCATAGCGTGCACATGCAAAGGTCACAGCATGGACACACAGGGTCACAGGGTATACACAAGAGTTACAGGGTACACATGCAAGAGTCACAGGGCACACACAAGGGTCACCACACACACACAAGGGCCACAGGGTACACATGCAAGGGTTACAGGGCGCACATACAAGGGTCATAGCATGTACATGCGATGGTCACAGGGTACATATGCAAAGGTCACACCATGTACACACATGGGCCACAGGGTACACACACAAGAGTCACAGGGTGCACACATAAGGGTCAGACCATGTACGCACAAGGCCCACAAAACGCAAAGCATCTCCCAGATTACAGGCACCTCTCTTGTGCTGTCCTACACTTCTATAGCAAGTAGCAATATTTGGTCATTATTTTTTCTTCCAAGAATATTTCTCAAGTAGCAAAATCCATTTTATTTCAGGTTAACCCACCCCAGATAGCAGCCCAGTTCTCCATATTCTCAGTCCACTCTCTACAGTGACTGAAGTTGTCTTTACAGCTTCCATCTAGGGCAGTGTTATTCAAGAGTGGGCATCCTGGGTGAAAGCATGGCTGGTCTCCTGTCCGGGAACCTAAGTGGAGTCTAAGGCAGGGTGAGGTAGAAGGAGAGGTGTGACTCCCTTATTCCTGTGTCCTCCCAGCACCTCCCGATTCCAAGGACAAGGCTGCATTTCTGCTCTATTATGTGATAGACATTCAGGCCAGGAGCGCAGGTGCCAGCAGAGTTAACCTTTGAAAACACAAATGGCAGATTTCTACCAGGACTTAGGAATACTCTTTTCTCACATGGTTTGGGATTTTGTCCAAACCTGTACTGAGGGGGTCTGCTTGAGGTAAACAGAGTAGCTTTACCTGGAAAGCATGTGGCCAGCTGTGGTACTCACACATATCTGCACCTATATCACAGTACCTGGGACAGTGTGACAGGAGCCTTTGCTGTGCCAATGTGCATCTTCACTCAGCAATGACTCATCACCACAGTCCTGAGGTGGGGGCCATGATGGATCCTCCTGCAGATCAGGCCTGGAGAGGCTGAGAGGCCTGAATCCCACAGGAGTGAGTATTAGAGCCATCACTGTGAACCCCAACTATCTGGCTCCAGAGTTCAGATGCTAAACCACTGCATTATGTTGGCTCAATAGTTTTGGGGGAATTTCAGTGATAAGGAACTAACAGCGCTGTGTCTGCTTCCTTCTTAACCTGCCATCTCAGGGAGCTCTCAGACCCCATGGCCCAGAGGCCCTGTCTTGCCTAAGTCCACTGTGTCTGTGATTCCTCTCAAAGTTGTTACTCAAGAATCAACTTTTTCTAAGGTAAAGCTCAGGATTTGAAACCTTAGTTTCCTGCAAGGTGATCATTTCATAGTCCCCAAGCCTCCTGCTACTTATAAAAGAGTAATTTCAGATATCCACTCCTACAGCTCCAAGAACAGCTCATTTCAATCTTGGGGCAGTGCCCAGAATTCAGGAACACTGGCATGACCCTTCCAACTTGGCTTTTCATTCCGTCTATTGTCTAGCACTCTGTCTGCGGGGATTGTCTAACAGGTGAAAGGTGGGGAAATGTTAGCAGCCCACGCGGGGCTCTCTGCTGGGTATTTGGCTTCAAGAGAACAAAGGCCCAGATAACTGATGTGTCTCTTTATTCATCTGAACATTTTGGGGCTACACAAATAGTTGGAAAATATGTTCAAAAAGGTCTTAATCACCATTTAAAGAATAATAGTATAAACCCACCCAATCTAATCATATAAAAATTATTCATCAGATCTAGAATAAGTCCCATGAACCTAGGAAAATTAAAAATTTTACTTTTAATTTAGAATGGTTTTGGAAGATTAATTTTAGGGAAGGTCTATAATGGTTTTTTGTGTAAAATGAGGACTATAAATACAATCAACTTAATTTGAAATGAACAAAATTACAACCTTCTTTTGCAGACTTGTTCTTGATATGATGACCATTGATTAAAAACTGTCTTAAAAAATGTTAAAGAGGCTAGTAGGCTGGACATTCATCTTCCCCAGTTCCTTAATTTCTGTATTGTTACTATTGGTGATAAAAAAAAAAAAAAGCCTGCAAAAATTTGAAGTGGTCAGCAGCTAACCAAGTGCAGATAAGATGTTTAAAATTAAATATAATAATGGAAACTTATTCTATTAATCATTAGTAAGGTGATCCTTAAAAACAAAAGCATAAAAGCCCATGTTTCAAGTATAGAGACTATTCTAGTGAAAACTATTTTTCTTTTATAGTTGCAAAGTGAAACACATTATTCACAAATTTTGTTTTCTTTAGATTTATTGTAGTGAGGAATGGTATTAAAATGCATAAAGGCCTTTATGAAAGATAGGCAAAAAAATTTATATTATCTGGTAGATGGATCACTATGAAAGTTCTGAGACAGATATTATTTCACTTCCAAGAAACACAGTCAACAGCGTCCTTTCTGATTCACCTGCGAAAGCTTCAGTTTCCTCTGCTTGTTGATATTGCTGGGAGGGCTTTGCTGGGAGGGCTTCATCTGTCTCCATCCACACAGATTTCATGTTTCTTGATGCTTGTGTATCTCAGAACTTTCATAAAGATCCAGGTACTATCTCCACATACCATGGCCCTCAGAGCAGAGCTGTCCCTTGACTTATACCTCATGAAGGATGGTGATGTGTCTAGGAGATAAATTCCCTGCACATCACACTGCTCTCTAATCCTCTGTATTTTTTTGATCTCTTTGAAAAAGCATCTGGGCGGCAGGAGCAAGATGGCAGCCAAGTAACAGCTTCCTTGCAACTGGGCATGGTGATACTGGGGAGAGAAGACTTCAGGCATCTCTGGATGATGGGTTCTTCCCAGGAACATCCCTTTGGGGACACAGGGAGTCAGTGAGGGACTTCTGGACTCCATGAGGAGGATAAAAGAAGTGGAGAACTGGCAAGTGGTTGCATATGTTCATTCAGTCTAATCCCCCCAGCAACTGTAAGTACACCAGCAGTGAGATCGAAAACTGGAAAGGCCTTACCTATGATCTGGTTTTTGTTTGTTTGTTTGCTTTGTTGTTGTTGTTGTTGTTGTTTGTTTTGACTTGGCACTCAGTTGAACTATTTTAGGAGAACTTGGGCAAGAGTATGGAGGACTTTAAGCATTGTCTAGGGCCCCAGACTGTGCCGTTGAGCTAGACAGAGCTAATAGTCTTTGGCTGTGGGCCACAAGGAGCCATTGTTAAAGAACTATCCCAGCAAGCTCTGCCCTCCGGGTTGCAGAATGAGGATTGGGCGAGAGACCTTGAGCAAGTAATCTAGTGACTGAGCAGCATAAAGGCAGGGACTGAGATGCCTTACGGTCTTGGCCCTCAGGGGCATAAAGTGAGACCAGTTTTGGCACACTGGGACGCATCAAAACCCTAGGCAAGAAGCACAGCAACTTAAAGAGCAAGAGGAAGTGAAAGGAAAATTAGGGCAAGGAAACAGATAAAAGAAAACACTCATGAGGAAGAATCAGCAGAAAAGTCCTGTCAACATGAAAAACCAGTCTAGAGCAAACCACCCCACCAAAGGGAACGTGAAGTAGCTACTGCAGAGGATTCCACCAAGAAATGTTAGAAATGACAGAAGGGGAATTTAGAATACAGATGATGAAAACAATGAAGAAAATTATGGAAACAATGAAGGAAACTGCTGATAAAGTGGAAAATAACCAAAAGAAAATCCAAAAACAGAATCAAGTAAGAGATGAACAATATGAAGAATATAGAAAGGATATAGCAGAGCTAAAGGAACTGAAGCAGTCAATTAGGGAATTTAAAGAAGCAATAGAAAGCATCAACATCAGATTAAACCATGCCGAAGAAAGAATCTCAGAGGTAGAGGACAAAGCTCTTGAGATAACTCAGATAGTTGAAGAGGCAGAAAAGAAGAGAGAGAGAGCAGAATAGTCATTGACAGAATTATGGGGCTTTATGAAGCATTCAAACATATGACTTACAGGTATCCCAGAAGGGGAAGAAAAATATGCCAGAGGAATGGAAGCCATACTAGAGAATATTATAAATGAAAATTTCCCAAATATCAACAAAGATTCTGACATACTCTTTTCAGAGGGATATCAGACCCTAGATCACCTCAATTCTATAAGAGCTTCTCCAGTACACAATGTGATAAATCTGACCAAAGTCAAGACAAAAGAAAAGATTCTGCAAGCTGCCAGGAGTAAGTGCTAGTTGACCTATAGAGGCAAATCCATCAGGGTGACTGCAGAATTCTCTAATGAAACTTTTCAAGCAAGAAGAGAATGGTCATCTACCTTTAATTTACTTAAACAGAAAAATTTCCAGCCCAGAATTCTATATCCTGCTAAGCTAAGATTTAAAATAGACAGAGAATAAAATCATTTACTCATATGCAAACATTGATGAAATTTGCCACAACAAGATCAGCTCTACAGGAAATACTTCAACCTGTTCTACACAGTGACCATCACAATGGATCAATAGCAAAGTAACAATTCAGAAATTAAAGGACAGAACCTAACTTCCACGATGATGCAAAAGATAAAACTAAGCAATGGACTCTCACAAAATAAAATGAATAGAACACTACCACACTTATCGATTATCTCAATAAATGTCAAAGGCTTGAATTCCCCACTGAAGAGGCATAGATTGGCTGATTGGATTAAAAAATACAAGTCATCCATTTGTTGTCTGCAGGAAACACACCTAGCTTCAAAAGACAAATTAAAACTCCACGTTAAGGGTTGGAAGATAATTTTTCAAGCAAACAGAATTCAGAAGAAAAGAGGGGTTGCAATCTTATTTTTAGATACATGTGGATTCAAAGCAACTAAAGTCAAAAAAGACAAAGATGGTCACTTTATATTGGTCAAGGGAAAGGCATTTTAATTCTAAATATTTATGCACCCAACTTAAATGTTCCCAGATTCTTAAAACAGACCTTACTCAGTCTGAGCAATATATAACACCATAATAACAGAAGACTTTACACTCTTCTTACAGAGCTGGACAGATCATCTAAACAGAAATTAAACAAAGATATAGGGAACTTAAATAAAGTCCTAGAAAAACTGTGCTTGACAGACACATATAGAACACTCCATCCCAAATATAAAGAATATACATTCTTCTCATCACCCCATGGAACATTCTTCAAAATTGATCATATCCTAGGACACAAAACAAACCTCAACAGAATCAAAAGAATTGAAATTTTACCTTGTGTCTTCTCAGACCACAAGGCACTAAAGGTACAACTTAACTCCAACAAAAACCTTCAACCCCACACAAAGGTATGGAAATTAAACAACCATCTGTTGAATGACAGTTGGGTGCAGGAAGAAATAAAAGAGGAAATCATTAACTTCCTTGAGCACAACAACAATGAAGACACAAGGTACCAAAACCTGTGGGATATCACAAAAGCAGTTCTAAGACGAAAATGTACCACTTTAGATGCCTATATTTGAAAAACAGAAAGAGAGCACATCAACAAACTCACAAGCCATCTTATGGAATTGGAAAAAGAACAATCTAAGCCTAAACCCAGCAGAAGAAAAGAAATATCCAAAATTAAATCAGAGATTAATAAAATTGAAAACAAAAGGATCA
>CAUYQV010079153.1:0-12665 GCA_963574575.1 Galagoides demidoff
TTTTTTTTGAGATGGAGCCTCAAGCTATCCTCCTGGGTAGAGTGCCATGGCATCACAGCTCATAGCAACCTCCAACTCCTGGGCTCAAGCGAGTCTCCTGCCTCCGCCTCCCAAGTAGCTGGGACCACAGGCGCCCGCCACAACACCCAGCCATTCTTTGGTTGCAGCCATCATTGTTGTTTGGCGGGCCGGGCTGGGGATTCAAACCCGCCACCTTAGGTGTACGTGACTGGCGCCTTAGCCGATTGAGCCACAGGCGCCGAGCCAACACTTGAATTATTTTAAGTAAAAATATAGACTTCAATTTTGTTTGTGTCAAATCAGTTAACAATTTAGATGAATTAAAAAGTGCCCTTTGAGCTTTTGAACTTTTGTAGTATAATTATGAAGAATCATGGGGTGCCAAATTCAAATTTCAGCTCTGCCAGGAAGTAACTGCTTTCAGTAAGTCATTTGAATTAACTCAGCCTTGGTTTCCTCAGTCTTGTGAAATAGAGACTAGTTCCACCCAGTTCTAGTGCTGTATATTTCTATGATCATCACTTAAACCTCTAATGAATGAATCACTCATTTCAATTGGAATAGAAAAATTCAGCAGCCATCTTTTTTTTTTTCTTGAATAAATCCTAGGCAGAAGACATTTATGAAAGCCAATAAATGGATGAATTATTACTAAAATATGTATGTTTTATTTTATGGAACAGTTCCCAGGGTTAAATTTTTGTTTTATAGGAAATTGGCTTAGGAAACCCAAGCCTGAATGTATATCTATTCATTGCTAGGTCATAGTGCAAAAACTTCCATTGGGAAGCTGGAAACAGTTCTTAAGAAAACACACTTTGAATCACAGTAGCCACAGACAGCCACATATACCAGCTGAAGGACAAAAGATGTTGCTCTAGAGACCAGAAGCACTAAAATATGCTATACCTACCCCCCTGAGGACCCTCTACCTCATATGTCCAGCCAGGCTCCAAGGCCTCATCCTTGGCTGTCTTGAGTGAAAGCAAAGCACTGCAAGCTTGCACAAATCTGAGCTGAACTTTCTTTCCTGGAGAAGCTAAATACCAGCTCAACCACTCAGCATGTGGCAAAGACTCATTTAGTCAGAGACAAAATAAAAGAGTTTACATTTCTAGAATTTTGCACATCTAAATTGTAGTATGCATTAAATTTTTGTTCCTGCTATGGCCCAGTAGCTTATGTGAAGACTGTATTTTATAGACCCCAAGATTTAATATTGGAATCTTAAGCAAAGAAACACAATCTTTCTCACATACTTTGTCGTACTTGTCATTGAAAGTCCTATATCTCCAGGCACATCTCTCTGGGTACTATTCCTAAGAACCCAATTGGTACAACTTTGTGGAGTTAATAAAACTGTGTTCCCACTGGTTTCCATTGCTGTTTTGTGCACAATTCCCCACTGAGTATTTGATGAATTCCTACTCCTTGGGGGCCCCAATTTTTGTGTGAGTCTGCTGTGGATCCATACGTCTTGTCACAGGGAGGAAGATGATTTCCTCTGATAACATTCCCCTGGTACCTGAGGAGCTTATCACAGCCCTTTATTTGGCAGTTTCTGTTATGCTGGCATGGGTCCAGCGCAATGGGAAAGAAAAGGTTGTGCTTTTACAGGGAACATTTTATTCCCTCTTGGGAAAAGTGAACATGACTCAATGTCAGGAAGGGAAATCTTTCATACAGATAAAAAGAATGAATATCCGCCTACCTCTTTTAATAGTTAAAACACATTTAACCTTCTTTTTGCATTTTGTTGTCTTGAAAAGCTTGAATTAGAGAATCTGCTTTCTGGAAACAAGTCCTGCCCCAGCTTTTTTGGTGAAAAGGGACTATTTTTCATTTCCTAGAAGACCTATGTGGTGAGGAGGGCCAAAATGGTGGTCAGGTTGGGTGTGGGTTGGTGGTGGTGGTGAGGAGGGGAATAAAGGCCCAAGAGCTGGGTACAAGCCGAATCTTTTCCCTGTTGAGAAGCTGAGGGAGGAGGAGACAATTATTAAAGCTTGATCAGGTAAGGCATTTGAATTTATGACAAGGTTTCAACTGATTGGATCTCACTATTGAATAGTTGCAAAAACCACATGATTTGAAAGGTGATGGGTACTGGAAAGGGTGGAGTTGAATCCAACCCTCAGTTTACTTGTGTTGTATTTGACATGCTGCATCTGAAATTCTTAACTCCATAAAGTTCTTTATGGAGTGTAGAGACTGTTTTACTTTTATTTTTGATGATTGCTTTTGTACCTCTCAGAGTACCCAGCTTAGCTCCTCTGGGTGTGTGTTCAGTAACATTGTGATGCTCAAGAAATATATATATGTGTGTGTGTGTGTGTGTGTGTGTGTGTGTGTTTTGCAATTTTTGGCTGGGGCTGGGTTTGAACCTGCTACCTCTGACATATGGGGCCGGCACCCTACTCCTTTGAGCCACAGGCACTGCCCTCAAGAAATATTTTTTTGCTTGACTGCTGACTTGTCTAAAGATAAAGGCTCATTGAATCCAAATCAGAGTTAATACAGGCTTCACGAATGATCCTGCTCACTGGATTAGGGACGATGTCATATTTTGCCCTAAATTCTGTGTAATGAAAAAACATGTTTGCCCATGATCAAGTAGAGAATTTATTTTTGTTATTTCTTGTTTTCTTTAGACTCTAGTTTATGTGTTAGTCCAGAATGATTTACGCTTCGTGCAGAAATTACTACTGATGTTCTAGTATCCATTTTTTTCCATCTGCCTTTCTTGGTAATTCAAGTCTCCCTCTTTTCTTTTTTTGCAGGGCATATTCCATCCTAGAATATGTATTATAATATCCAGCCTCCCTTACAGTTAGTTAGATGTGGCTATGGAATGCAAGTAAAAGTGCAACTTTTGGAAATTGTCCTCAGTGGGAAGGGGAAAGCTTTTCTTTTGCTTTTCTTCCATCTTGCTGGCTGGAATGTTGATATAACTGCTGGAGATCCAGTAGCCCTCATGGGCTGTGTTCTTGGGAATGGAAGCTGTGCATACAGAACAAGAAGGTAAAGAAATTGGAAATCCTGATACTTTCCATGTTATCTCTGTACTACCCACTTACTGGCTTCCATACAAGGGAGATATAAACCATTAAATTGTTTAATCCAGTTTTACCTTAGATTTTAATTCTAGTTAGGATATCATTTTAAGGAATGTGGCCCCTGAGCCAGTAATCTGCACTCATTCATCAGTCATAATTCTATTATATAAAACAAGGTGTGCTTCCTTTATGCAATAGATAGGTCCTGAACTCTTTTAGTTACATATGTATTTTTTGGGTATTTTTATTTATTTATTTTTTTGAGACAGAGCCTCAAGCTGTTGTCCTGGGTAGAGTACTGTCACAGCTGACAGCAACCTCAAACTCTTGGGTATAAGTGATTCTCTTGCTTCAGCCTCCCAAGTAGTTGGGACTACAAGCACCCGCCACAACTCCCAACCATTTTTTGGTTGTAGCTGTCACTGTTGTTTGGCAGGCCCGGGCTGGATTCGAACCTGCCAGCTCTGGTGTATGTGGCTGGCGCCCTAGCCTCTTGTGCTACAGGTGCCAAGCTTTATAAGGTTTTTAAAAATTAAATCATAACTGTGTACGATTATGGGGTACAACATGCTGATTTGATATGCAATGTGGAATGTGTAAATCAGACTGATTAACATAACTATCATCACACTTATTTGTTGTGATAAGACATTTATACTATACTCTTAGTAGTTTTGAAATGTTCCATTGCATTATGCACAATAGAAATTCCCACTAAATACCCTCTCTTTTCCCACCCTCCACCCTCCCCTTTACTCTATTTTAAAGTATACCCTAACTTTAATCAGTATGACTACTGTCATACTTTATGTTGTGTTATCAAATATCTTTCATTCTATCTAGGTTTCTAAATATATTTTTGCACCCACTAAGCATCCTAATTTTATCCCCTGCTCCCTGGCACCCTTCCCAGCTTCTGGTAATCATCATTCTGTTCTCTGTCTCCATGAGGTCAGTTGTTTTTAGTATTTAGTTTCCACAAGTGAGAACATTCAAGATTTGTCTTTCCGTGCTTGACTTGCTTTGCTCAACGTAATGTTCTCCAGTTCCATCATGTTGTTGCAAATGGCAGAATTTCGTTCTTTTTGTTATTATATAATATTCCACTGGATGTATGTACCACAGTTTCTTTATCTGTTCATTCATGGATGGACACTCAGGTTGATTCCAAATTTGGCTATGGTGAATAGTGCTGCAATAAACACGGGAGTGTGGATATCTTTTCCATATACTGATTTCCCCTCTGTTGGACACATACCTAGCAGTGGGATTGTTGGGTCACGTGTTAGCCCTATTTTCAGTTTTTTGAAGAACTTCCATAGTGGTTGCACTTATTTACATTCCCACTTATAGTGTATGAGGATTCCCCTTTCTCCACATTCGTGCCAGCATTCAGTATTGCCCGTGTTTTGATAAAAGCCATTTTAACTGGGGTAAGATGCAATCTCAGTGTAGTTTTGATTTGCATTTCTCTGATGACTAATAACATTAAGCATTTTTCTCCACACACCTGTTGGCCATTTGTATGTCTTCTTTTGAGAAATGTCTGTTCAGATCCTTTGCACATTTTAAAATCAGAGTATTTGATTTTTTTCCTGTTGAGTTGTTGCAGCTTCTTAAATGTTCCAGTTCTTAGTCCCTTGTCAGATTGGCATTATTCAAACATTTCTCCCATTCTGTGCATTGTCTTTTCACTCTGTGGATTGTTTGCTTTGCTGTGCAGAAACTTTTTAGCTTGATGTGATCCCATTTTTCCTTTGGTGGTCTTTGCTTTTGGTATATACTCAAGAAGTGTTTGTCCAGACCAATGTCCTGAGGCATTTTCCTAAAGTTTTCCGTTTCATAATTTCACATGTTAGAATTAAGTCTGTTATCCATTTTGATTTGATTTTTGTATATGGTGAGAAGTATAAGGATTTCATTCTTCTGCATATGCATAACCAGTTTTCCTAGCACCATTTATTGAAGAGACTGTCCTTCCCCTGTGGTATGTTCTTGGCACCTTTGTTAAAGATAAATTCATTAGAGATGTGTGGGTTATTCTGGGTTCTCTATTCTGTTCCATTATTCTGTAGATCTGTTTTTATGCCAGTACCATGCTGTTTGGTTACTATAGCTCTGTAGTATAATTTAAAGTCAGGTAATGTGATTCCTACAGTTTTATTCTTTTTGCTCAGGATGGCTTTGGCTATTCTGGGTCTTTATGGTTCCATATACATTTTAATATTTTTTTTTATTTCTGTGAAGAATGTAATTGGTATTTTGATGAGAATTTCCTTGTATCTGCAGAATGCTTTGGATAGTATGGACATTGTTAATAATATTAATTCTTCTAATTCACAAGCATGAGATTTTTTTGTGTCTTCTTCAATTTCTTTCACCAATGTTGTATAGTTTTTATTATAGAGCCTTTTCACTTTTTTGTTAAGTTTATTCATACGTATTTAATTTTATTTGTAGCTATTTTGTAAATGGGATTACTTTCTTGGTTTCTTTTTCAGATTGTTTGTTGTTGGCACATAGAAATACCATCGAATTGCGTATGCTGATTTTGTATCCTGCTACTTAACTGAATTTACCAGTTCTAACAGTTCTTTTGTGAATCTTTAGGTTTCTCTAGATATAAAACCATATCATCTACAAACAAGGATAATTTGATTTCTTCCTTTCAAATTAAGATGCCTTTTATTTCTGTCGCTTGTCTGATTGCTGGGCTAGAACTTCTAGTACTATGTTGAATAACAGTGGTGAAAATGGGCATTCTTGTCTTGTTCCAGATCTTAGAGAAAAGGCTTTCACTTTTCCTCCCTTCACTATGATACTAACTGTAGGTCTGTAACATGGCTTTTATCTTGTTGAGGTAAATTCCTTCTATATCTGGTTTGTTGAGAGTTTGTATCATGAAAGGATATTGAATTTTACTGAATGCTTTTTCAGTATGAATTGAAATGATTCCATGGTTTTTGTCCTTCATTCTATTGATATAATGTATCACAGTGATTGATTTGCATATGTGGAACCATCCTTGCATCCCTGGGAGAAATCCACTTAATCATGATAAATAATCATGTGTTGTTGAGTTTAGTTTGCCATTATTTTGTTGAGAATTTCTCCATCTAAGTTCTTTAGAGATATTGGCTTATAGCTTTTTATTTATTTATTTATTTTTTATGTGTCTGTCTCTGGTTTTGGGTTCAGGGTGAAAACAGGTCTTATAGAATGTGTATAAAAGTAATCCTTCCAGGTGGCACCTGTGGCTCGAAAGGGTAGGGTGCTGGCCCCATATGCTGGAGGTGGTGGATTCAAACCCAGCCCCAGCCAAAAAAAAAAAAAAAAAAAAAAGTGATCCTTCCACCTGAATTTTTGGGAATTGTTTAAGAAGGATAGATATTAGTTCTTTGACTACTTGATAGAATTCAGCAGTGGGAATCCATTAGGTCTTGGGTTTTTCTTTGATGGAAGACTTTTTATTACTGTTTCTATCTTGTTATTTTTTATTGGCTTATTCAGCTTATAAATTGTTTTCAATCTTGGTAGCTTTTGAGTGGCTGGGAATTTATCCATTTCTTCCATATTTTCCACTTTATTGGCAAATAGTCACTTCTAGTATTTCTACAGTATGGGTTGTAAAGTCTCCCTTTTCACCTGTGATTTTGTTTATTTGGGTCTTCTCTCTTTTTTTCTTAGTTATTCTGGCTAAAGGTGTGACAGTTTTGTTTATTTTTTTCAAAAAAACTACTTTTGTTTCACTGATCTTTTGTATATCTGAGTTTCAATTTCATTTATTTCTTTTCTGATCTTTATTATTTCTTTTCTTCTATAAATTTTGGGTTTAGTTTGCTCTTGTTTTCTAGTTCTTTGAGATGTATGGTGGGTTGTTTATTTGAAGTATTTCTACTTTTTTGATGTAAGCACTTATTGCTATATACTTTCCTGCTTTTGTTATACCCCATAGGTTTTGATGTTTTAATTTTCATTTATTTGGAGGAATTTATAAATTTCTTTTTTAATCTCTTCATTAACCCACTGACCATTTGGGAGCATATTGTTTAATTTCCATGTGTTTTTATATTTTCCAGTGTTCCTTTTGTTATTGATTTCTAGTTTTATTCTCATTTTTGTGATCTAACATGTGATCTATTCTTGAGAATGATCCTTGAGCTGAGAAAAAGAACATGTATTCTGGACCTGTTGGATGAAACATTCTGTAAATGTCTATGAGGTGCATTGGTTAACTTTCTATCTGGATGATCTGTCTGGGGATGAAAATGGATTACTATGGTCCCCAGTGTTCACATGATTGCAGTGTCTCTCTCTTTAACTTTGACAATATTTGCTTTAAATATCTGGGTGCTCCAGTGTTGAGTGCATATATATTTAGAATTATTGTCAATTCAGCAAGAGGAAGGTCAATGACCTTCTTTATCTCTTTTTATAGTTTTTGTCTTAACAGCAGTATTATCTATTAGAAGTATTGCTACTCCTGTCCTTTTATTGCTTCCATTTACATGGATATCTTTTTCTATACATTTATTCCTTGTCAACAGCTGTCTTTACAAGTGAACAGCCCTTCTTGTAAACAACACATAGTTAGTTCTTATTTTTGTTTTAATCCATTCAGCTACTCTATTTCTTTTGATTGGGGAGTTTAGTCCATTCACATTTGATTGATTCATAAGAACTTTTCTCTGCCATGTTGTTATTTGATTTCTGATTATTTTGTGGTTTTCTCTTCTCTCCTTCCTATATTTCTTTGTTAAAAGTGATTTTCTCTGATAGTGTGTTTTAATTTTTTGCTTTTTATTTTTTGTGTATCTTTTGCAGAATTGGATTAGATTACATTGAGGTTTTCAAAAAACTTGTCACCCTTCTAGAGTGCTGTGGCATCACAACTCACAGCAACCTCAAACTCTTGGGCTTAAGTGACTCTCTTGCCTCGGCTTCCCAAGTAGCTGGGACTACAGGTGCCTGCCCCAATGCCTGGTTATTTGTTTGTTGCTGTTGTCATTGTTGTTTTTAGCAGGCCCGGGCCAGCTGGGTTTGGGCCGGCTGGGTTTGAACCCGCCAGTCTCGGTGTATGTGTCCAGTGCCCTACCCACTGAGTTACAGGCACTGCCACAAAAAACTTTTTATAACCAATCATTTTAAATGTAAGACAACTCTGCTTACAAATAAACAAAAAATTATTAATCTGGGGAAAAGATTCTGTTATGTGAAAAAATGGAACAATGATAAAAAATATATAATGTGTAATTATATACAATGACATCACAACTCTGTCACAAATAAACATAAAAAATGCAAATTTATGTCTTTAAGAGAAAAGACATTGACTCATTTAAATTTTTTTTCTATTATGCTGGTTTAGTAATAGTATATGTAATCCAGCTGATCTTGTTCACCATATCCAGAATAGTTCATGGATAATAATTTTGTACATAAAGTATCATCTCATTCATACATACATATTATATACAAACTGAATATATGTGAAATAAAGTTGAGATGTTATTTTAAATGCACTTTGTAAATCAAAAGGGAAGACTTGAAGGAAATATATCAAAATGTCACCAAAACTGGATACTGGGATTATACATTAGATTATATTTAATTGTTTCTGCTTTTCCTTATTTTCTAAATTTTCTGCCACTAACACATATGGGCAAAGGGTATAACTTGCCTGTCTGTCCTGCAGGTGCTGAGCTGGGAATGAGCTTGTCTAGTTTGGGCATCCTAAAGAGGATGAGTGTGGCTGGAGTGTGGTGAGCAAGGGTAGGGATGGGACTGGAGAGTGAGCAGGGCTAAAACATGTGGCCCGGGGGGGATGTCAGTGAAGGCTTTTCCACAGGGGACATGTATGATCTAAAAGTATAACTTTGAAGGGATCCTCCTGGATGATGAAGGCTCCAGGAAGAGGGGACACCTGGCCAAAGGCAGGGAGAGGAATGTGTGTGAGAGAGTGAGGTTTTTCTGGATAGAAGCAGTGAGACAGGAAGCTGTGTGAAATGATATGGGAGGGTGAGTCACAGACAGATCTCAGTGGGCCTTGTGGGATATGCCAGGAGCTTGCATGCCTTGGGAAAGCATTGAGTGGTCTTAAATAGCAGGGTGATACTGTCCAATTTGCAATTTGCAGAGCAAATTATACTCATAATGAAGGAGATCTCAGTAAGCCAGGCTTGAACTGGGGCAATGACACCAAGGGTGGCTTGGAGTAGATATACTCAAGAAAGGTAAAGGAAAAAGATAACATTGACAGACTTTGTGACTGATTAGATATAGTGGGTGAGGAAGAAAAGGAGTCAAGGTTGAAGTGAGGTTTCTGGCTTGAGTGGTTGGATGGAAAACACAAGTCTGGGGTGTATGTGTCGGGGGTGGATAAGATGATGAGCTAAGCATGTATATGTCCAGCACGGTGCTAGGAACCTTTATTTGACACAAAGTTTGTGAAAGCAATCAAACAGTCATTACATGTCTAATTTGCATGGGTTACTCTTTCATGCTGCCTTACTTGTTCAGTCTTCCTAACAACACTGTGAGTAGAAATTTCAAATCTCATTAAAAGAGGATAAAGCAACGAGGTTCACAGAGACCTAGACTCTCCATGCAAAGCTCACTATACTCATAAAGCTGAAGAAGTAAAAGTCTCTGAGCTTACAAAGGAGCTTACAGAATGGGAGAGGTTTAGATGCACCTGCAAGCTCGTGACCTGATAGGATTAAATGAAAAGTTATATGGTTGTGCAACAGGTGGTGTAGATGCCCCAAATGGTAAAAAGAGAATCATTGGGAGTATTTGGGAAGTCCTATAGCAACTATACTGAGGATCTCAGGGACATTGCAAATAGCGAAAGTGGAGTCTCCAGCTTACATTTCAGGGGAGTACAGAATCCTTCATATGTGTCACACCACATCAGAATGAGTGAAGAAAACGAAGGGATTTAGGTTAGTTTGTCCTTTTTGCTTGTACATGTTCCTAGGACATTGTCCCAATTGGGCAATTTCTTTTGAGTGAAAACTCCATTTCTTTAATGCTCCAGTCTTATTCTTTTACCAGTTTCCATTGTTCTTGGAAGGAAAACTGATCACAGGATGACTACATAGAAAAACTACAAGAGATCTGATAAATGTAGAACTTTTCAGTTCTTTATGAATCTGAGCTTTTCATATAGTAATATCAAAGTAAATGTAGTTGTGGCGGGCGGGGGTGGGGGTGGGCGGGACTTACTTAGCAGGAATTTATAAACACTGACCATGGGAAACTTCCTGCACAACTACTATTCAGATGGGGTATCTGACCCAAAAATGTAGGACAGAGATAATCTAGTCATCAAGCATTTATAATGAATCTCATCAACAGAATCATTACAGCTGATATTGGCTTGAAGACCTCAACTGCCAAAGACCTCACTGAGATGGAACCTCTTGGCACCAAAAAGACATTAAACATCCCAAACGTGGATTTAACAACTACATTTCATATTGTACATCATCTATTGCTTATCAGTCCTAGAATGACTGATTGTACAAAAAGAATATCAGTGATCCCAGCTTTTTAAATGCCAAGAATTTAATTTAGGCGAGGATCTCTTGTAAGCCTTAAACTCTGAGCTTCTTAGATAAGTCTATCTTCAGCCTACACATTTGGCTAACATGGAAAATGAGATGTGGTCTGGGGTTCAGCCTACTTCTTTGCTTTCATGCATGAGATTGAACCAGGTAAAAACAGCAGTTTCATTTGGTTCAACCTGACAGTACTGAAATCACTGCAGAAAAGCTGCAGCCGCTGCTCTTCTTACCAGCTGCAGGGTAAGCTCTTCACGGCTTCCTTTGACAGCCCTTTCTATTGTCTTGGAATTCATTCATTCAGGAGTTCTTACTACTGACCTAAATCCCTCATGAATTAATTAAAACCATTATGCTTCTCCTGTCCAGAAGGAGCATGGAAAAGGACAGCTTGTCATTGCTTATTTGAACCTGCTTCATCATTTTGAAGACTGTAAGGAAATGTCCAGTCAGCCTCTTCTTTAATATAAAGTTCCACTAGCTTTTCCACACAGACCTCTTGCTTCTCAATTTTTAGTTGCTATTGGAAGGAGACCAGGTAAGTGAACTTGGACAAGCACTTCATCTTTTTAGGAGTCAGCTCCTTTGTTTGCAAACTGAGGATTTGGAATAAAATCAAATGTTTTCCACCTGCTCTGAAGATCTTTCTTAGGGGTTTCTGGGAAGGAGCATGGTTGGGGGGTGACAGAGAGATAAAGGAATGATTTTCACTCTACTTATATTTGTATACAATACTCAGAACGTTTTTCAAAGTTGTATATACTGTGTTCTCCTTTTGCATCCATCTGTCCCCTATCCCACTCACCTTCTTGAGTTCACACACAGACTCACACACTTTCAAAAGGGAAAAATACAAATCAATCTAGTACAAATAGGATTTACAACATCCTAAATAAACTAGCAAACAACCCAGGAGCATATTTAAAGAATAATACACTGTGATCAATTTAAATTATAAAAATGAGAAGTCATCCAATTATAATTTGTTGGTATAATGTTTATTGATGAAAGGGAGAACTTATATAATAAGTTTCAAAGATGCTGAAGGTGATTTTAGAAACCTCTTGAATAGGACTAGATGGACATTTCCTTACTGTAATATGTATATTTATGTATCTTAACAAGCCTGTCATAAGACTAATGAGGAACAAGGAACAATAAAGAGAAGAGCAAAGCAAAAAAGACCAGTTTTATATTATCTAACATAGGTCTGGAGGTATTAGTCAGCAATTCTAAAGAAGAAGAAATCAGGTTGGGGGATTTGAGCACCTAGAGAGCATTATAAAGCTATGATAATAAGAAAGACATTGGAACAGAATGGAGAATATGGAAGCATCCACAAATATATGGAAATCTAAAAATATGACAAAAGTAACATCGGAGATCAGCAGATAAAATCAAATAATCTGATTAAAAACAAGCAAAGGTAAAGAGAACTATGAAACTCTAAGGAAAGAAATAGCTGAAATGTTAACAAACGAAAAAACATACCATGCTCCTGGCTGGGAAGAATCAACATTGTTAAAATGTCCATACTACCCAAAGCAATATATCATTTTAATGCAATTCCCAGTAAAGCTCCACTGTCATATTTTAAAGATCTTGAAAAAATAATACTTCATTTTATATGGAGTCAGAAAAAACCTCAAATAGCTAAGACATTACTCTGGAATAAAAACAAAGCAGGAGGAATCATGCTACCAGACCTCAGACTATACTATAAATCGACAGTGATCAAAACAGCATGGTACAGGCACAAAAATTAGAGAGGTAGATGTATGGAACATAATAGAGAACCAAGTGATGAATCCAGCTACTTACCAGTAGCTGATCTTTGACAAGACAATTAAAAACATGGAATGGGGAAAAGATTCCCTATTTACCAAATGGTGCTGGGCAAACTGGCTGGCAACCTGTAGAAGACTGAAACTGGACCCACACCTTTCACCATTAACTAAGTTAGACTCTCACTGGATTAAAGATTTAAACTTAAGACATGAAACCATAAAAATACTAGAAGAAAGTG
>CAUYQV010079154.1:0-21455 GCA_963574575.1 Galagoides demidoff
CTTCCATCAAACTGATCAACACAGCCTTCATGTCATTTTCTCAGTTATAGTTTTAAAACGTTCTGATTCTACTCTTAGAGAGTTTCACTTGTACCCCTGTAAGATAGACCTCAAAATTGGTCCCTCCAATCCCCCTCCCTCCACCCATTCCCCCCTCCCTTCTCCCTCCCCCCTCCCCACATTCTTAGGCTATTTGGTTATAGCTTTCATATAAAATGTCCTGGGGTGTTTTTAAAAAGTCCTGATTTTTCATAATAAAGATGTGTACATTGGAGGAAAAAGTATCCAATGTACACCCCTTTATTATGAAAAATCAGGACTTTTTAAAAACACCCCAGGACACAGGACAAATTGTTAAAAAGCGGGACGTCTGGTCACCTTAGAAACAGACTGTTGGAAAAATTCTTGATCAGTTAAATTCCATTTTATATTCTACCACGTCCTTTTTTTTTTCCTTATTGAGTTTGACTGTTATATTTTCCCCTTCTTTTATATCAAACTTGTAACTTCTTCCTATGTAAAGTAATAGTTTCCTCTTAACTTTTTTCACTTGTTTCATTCACATTATTTAGCCATAGTTTGTCTTTTAGACGTTTGACATGCTGGACAGTGATCCCCATGGCTTTGGTGGTAAAATTATTTTTTTTTTCCTCAGTTCCATTTATTTCCATTCTCAATCTCCCAATTTCCACTTTTTTTTTTTTTTTTGGAGACAGAGTCTCACTTTGTTGCCCTCGGTAGAATGCTGTATAGCAGCCTGTATAGCCTATGGCTAGGAGGAGTGAGTTATAAGAAACACCTGTATAGCTCAATAATGGAACACCTTGGTGAAAACGGCATGGAGAGGGATTTAGTTCTAACAAGCATGAGAGCTTGTGAGATGAGAGCATTGGTGAATTGGCAGTCTCTACACCTGTGGTGGTAGAGGCACTAGCTCAGCCTTATATTAGGCTGGAGGAGAAGGCAGTCAAAGAGCAAGCGCAGTCTATCACAGACACTCTGACTCTGTCTCCTCTTCTGCTTGTAGAATGCCAGCATGGCGTCTCTCTGCTAAAGATTACCAAGCTCTGCTAGAGACTAAGATCTATCTTTCTAGGAAGACTGCTTTATTCTCTCTAAGACATGCACACTCTCTCTCTAGCTAAAGTAGATAGCCCTCAGGCACCTAAGAGAAACTGTTCCTGAGCAAGGTAGCTTAGCAATCTGCATCCAGAACCTACCTAAGCCAGGCCCAAGACCTGGCCAGTCCCAGGCCCTGACAGTGCTGTGCATCACAGCTCACAGCAACCTCCAGCTCTTGGGCTTAGGTGATTCTCTTGCCTCAGCCTCCTGAGTAGCTGGGTCTACAGGCACCCACCACAACACCTGGCTATTTTTTATCGCAGTTTGGCGGGCCAGGTTCAAACATGCCACCCTCAGTACATGGTGCCGGTGCCCTACCCACTGAGCCACAGGGGCCACCCAACCCCTCAAATCTTTAAGCTACATCAAGCCAGAGCCTCTCAGCTTTACCCACCGAACCTAGCAGAGGCCTAGAGCCCAGGGCCACTGACAGGACCCCGCTCACATGGATATTCTGGTTCCCACTGGAAGCATCCACTCCGGGTAAGAGAGTCTGGCTGGGCGGACCTCTGGTTTGAAGGAGCAAGAAAAGCTCTGCTGCCCTGGAGACCTGTGACACACCAAGTCCGGATCAAGGCTTCCTGAGTTCCAACAACTCCCTGCTCCACCCCAGCAGGGTGGATTCTCCCTTTCACATAAGCTCCAGTTCTGCCCCACCCAATCCATCTTTAGGTACCTGCTTCTGGGAGACCCCAGAGTTTTCAGGCCCAATTCCTGAAGACACAAGCATCCCTTTATGAGGAGCCCCAGGCCAGGTCAGCAAAGGGGTTCCAGGCAAGTGGCTGGTTGCCCAGACTAACTAGGAGTGAGGTTGAGAGACAGGCACGAGTCAGAAAGGGCATAATCCAGTGAAGGCTTCTCAGGAAAGTCTGGGGCACAGGAGGAAACCCTCAGGCACACACCCTGGCACCTGAGCCAGGCCAAGAGAACAAACAAATGAGATACTCAGAGTTACCAGGTGCCAGGTCATCAACTGTTCAAAGTTCAAAGCTCCCAAAGGAAGCTGACCGACAGCCCATGATCCCTCCCACCCCAGCCCTCATACCCCACCTACAACCCTTCTCGTTCTCCTAATCCCCCCTCAACACAATAGCTGCTCCCAAAGCCAGCTTCCTGGGATTGAGGCTCTGTGCCCCAGCCTCGATGCCCTCAACACCAGATGGACAAACACACCTCCACCAGAGGCTATACATAACCAGTCATGTCAAGTCCAGAAACCAAAAGGATGTTTCCTGGAAAGCCCTCATCACAAAAGGACAGAGGGGAAGCTGAGGAGGTGGCAGGCCATTGACAAAGAGCCAAGGAGGCTTGTCAGGAAGCCAGAGACCTCAGGAGAGCAACATTCAATATCCCCAAATAGCAAGTAACCCCCAATCAAAAAAGGGTGGGGAATGTTAGGTCAGACCTATTGCCATGACAACAGGATACTAACTTGTCAAGAAAAGGGCTCTAGATCTGGTAAGCATAAGGAAAGGCAGCTTGATCCCATGTGTTCTGGATTCAATGTCCTGCGAAGGTGATCTTGCTTTTAATCACCCAGGTGACCTTCCCTCCCTCCCACCACAGCCCCAGTGCTTACACACTTCCCACAGATCACTGTGTGGAGGGGGCAGGTACAAAGGTCTCCTCAGCCACAGCCATGCCAGGGACTTGAGAGACAAAATGAACCCAGCAAACTAGCCTATCATTGGCAAAGTGAAAGAGAGGGAAGCCAATTCTATAATTTTGGGGAACCTGAGGGCAAGATGGCCCAAGCCAGGAGAACCCCTCTCAGAAAGCATTCTCCTCATTGTCCCCACACCAGCACAAAGTAAGAAGCCAGCACAAACTAAGAGGCCAACGCCAAACATATGCTCCTTGGCCAAGTGACCAGGCAAATTGAGTACTGGCTTAAAAAACAAGCTAGCTGTCTTCCTTCTCACCTCCCCCCACCTCTGGCTTATTCTGCGCTCAGCCTTTCCAACTAATCAGCAGGACACATGTGCCTTGCAACAGGGCGACACCCCCCACTCCACCCCCACAACAAAGCCCCAGTGTGTGTGTGTCCCTGCAGGCCTTATCTCAGCCAGGAACACGACCCACACTCCTGACCAGGCTAGGTACTAGGCAGCGTCCCCTCAACACGGAGTGGGGGGCAGTTAACCCCACTATCTCCCCTTCCCATTGGCGAAACAACCGGCATGACAGGTTAGCAGGGCGGGGCGTCAGGGCGGTCTTCTAGAGGCCTGGGGCAGGCAGTCCGACCTTCCCACACACACCCCACCCCTTTGCAGGGAAAGGTGAGGTGAGCAGCCGTCACTGGGGACAGCCTCCACTCCCTAATCCCCAAAGTCTCCCATTTACCCCCACCCTCACCCCCTCATTCCGTCTTCTGTCCCAAGGGGAGGGGGCCCAGGGAAGCGGGGTCTCCATTGTTTTGCCAGCTGTCTAGCAGCTGCTCCTTTGAGAGGAGCCCGCAGTCGGCCTGGCAGTGAAAGAGTGAAGGCCGCTGGGAGGGATAAAGGGCTCAGTGGAGGTGCTCGCCTTCCCTGCTGCCTTCCTCAGCTCTTCGCTCCATCGCTGTATCGGGGGGCCTGGGCCTGGCCTCGAGAAGCCCCTACCCCCAAAGCTGCAGCCCCAACCCCGCAGCTCTGGGCCACCTCGGCTCCTCCAAGCCCCGAATCCCCCCAAACTGGGGCCACCCCGTCCTGCCTCCCCGCGTTCCCAGGCTGGCCGGAGGGGCCGGGGCTCCCCTACCCCCTCCTTCCCCTCCCGGTCGGACCCCGCTCCCGTTCGTTGAGCTCCACGGCGCCGCCAGGGACCGGAGCCGGGAGTCCGGGCCGCCGCTTCCAGGGGCCAGGGAAGGAGGAGGAGCCGGCGGGCCCCGCCGCCCGCTCGTCCACCCGGCCGGAGCCCGCCCCGCGGCCGCATCGCCCCACCGGGCCCGGCCAGCTACCAAGGGGCCGCCCCCGCCTCCCCGCACTCACCGGCCGCCGGAGCCCGCCCCGCAGGCAGCAGAAGCGGAGACGCGGCATCCAGCGGCCCCGGCCCGGTCCGGGCAGGAGCGCAGCGCGGCGCGGCGCAGCGCCGCCCCCCGCGACCGCGCGAGCAGAGCCGAAAGGGAGCTCCCTGCTGGCGGCTCCGGGAAAAAACGCCCGGCCTGCCTGGGAGCGCTAGGCTCGCCGCCAGACGCGGGCCATGCGGGCACCGGCGCTGCCCTGGGAGACTGTGTCCGCAGTGGGCTCCGAGGCCCCTCTCGCTGTGCTCGAGAGGCCCTGCCTGCAGGTCCTGTCTGTCCTGAGCGCTGGAGGCTGCTGGACAAGTCCCGAAGTTGTTTAGTGGCGCTGCCCAGGGTAGGCACCAGGGTTGTGATGAATGTGTAGAAGAGGTTTTGTCTAAAGCAGACACTGGACTCTGCAGGCTATGCCCAGGGCAGTGCTGTTTAGAGGAAGCAGTTGAGTCTTGCTGGCCACCTCTTCCCAAGGTGGCTAGACCCTGCTGGATGGCACCAACTGGCTTAGTCCATAGCAGGTTCTGCCTGCCGTGTCCAAGGTGGCACGGCTCGAATGGACTCCCCAAAGTGGGAACAGTTTCCCAATAGCCTGCTCTGAAAGAGCCTGGCCTAAAGTGAAGCTGCCCAAGAGGTATACCAGGGCCCCAGAGCACCCCCATAAGTGGCACTCACTCCCTGAAAGAGTCCACCAATGCCAAGATTAACACCCTTCAGAAGCTCTTTGGAATGCAGTCTGTCCCTGGGTCTGTCATGTCCTGTGGTATCAAGTGAGCTGCTCTACACAACTCAAAGAGGTTTTAGACTTCCTGTGAGAGGCCAAGAGGTGTTCAGAGACCAGGCCTCCAAGATAAGTGCTATATCTTGATTGGAAAGAGAGAAGTGGACATTTCTCTAGATAATGTCCATGATGGAGTAGGGTACCCCAGAATGTGGAAGAAACTTGGTGGGTGGGGTGGTGCAGGAAAAAGAGTATAGCAGATAATGGCAGCTGCCTCCCCAGACAGCCCAAACAGGAACTTCTCTAGGCAAGGGTGGCACAACCCGACAGACCAGGAAAGGCTGGAGAGTAGAGTGAGGAGGAGACTTAGGAGCAGAGTTGAGTAAGAGTAGGAATTCCTGAGGAATAGACCACACCAGCACAAGCAGTTTGGTTGGGTTTTTTTTTATTTTTGTTTTATTTTTATTATTTTAATTTAATTAATTTATTTATTTATTTTGAGACAGGGTCTCACTTTGTTGCCCAGGCATGAGGCAGTGGTGTAATAATTGCTCACAGCAACCTCAAACTCCTGGGCTTAAGACTTAAGCCTTAAGTGATCCTTTGACCTCTGCCTCCTGAGACTACAGGTACTCACCCTCATGCCCAGCTAATTTTCCTACTTTTAGTAGAGATGGGGTGTCAATATTTTGTTTAGCTAGTCTCAAACTTCTGACCTCAAGCTATCTTCCCAACTCCTAGGTCTGCCAAAGTGCTGGGATTATGGGCATGAGCTACCATGCCCAGCTGGGAGGAGCGTTTTGGATAAAGGAATAACATGCAACTCAAACTCAATTTAACAAATGTTGCCTGCTCAGTGCCAAATGCAGCCCCAGGCACGCTGAGTGACACAGAAGAAATTCAGATGTGGCCTGTCTCCAGGGAACTCATATAGGGAACAGACAGAGGTGCCTGAAGTAGGGCTCATCATGCTGTCATTCCTTGGATGATGAGATAGAGATAGGTGCTATGATGGAAGTCCTAGTGGCTGAAGAGTGAGGAAGCTACTTCTAGAACATGACATTTGAGTGGAACCTTGGAAACTAGGTAGGAATGACTATCCCTCCTGCTCCCTGAGCACCTCTTTTATGCTAGACAATATCTTTATTCCTCACATTATTATTATAGACAGAAGTGGAGTGTGTGTGGATTCTGGAGCCAGGCTGCATGGGTTCAGATCTCAGTTCTGACAAGTACCAGCTGTGTTAGTGATTTGTGAAATCTCTCGTGCCTCAGTTTATCTGAAATTGGGATTAATAATAGTGCCTCTCTCCCTCAAAGTTTATTTTAAAAATTAAATGAGTTTAGTCTTTTCAACAAATGGTGCTGGAAAAACTGGACATTCATATACAAAAAAAAAAAAGAATCTAGGTATAGCTCTTACACCCTTCACAAGCAAAAATTAACTCAAAATGGGTAACGTATGGCCCTTAAAGTCACCATACATAGGCAAAATGGGAAATTCTAGCTAAACGTACCTTTACAATATATTCATTACATACTCTGGTTTCTCTTCAGATCATATAAGTCTTTCACCTTTTACAAAATATTCATTACAAAATTTTACAAAATATTTACAAAATATTTTCTATGTGTTGGCCATCTCTTTGTAAAATTTTATAATGTACATTTTGTTAAGTAAAAGTACATTTATCCTAGCACTCTGGGAGGCCAAGGAAGATGGATTGCCTGAGCTCACAGGTTGGAGACCAGCCTGAGCAAGAGTGAAACCCTGTCTCTAAAAAATAGCCAAGCATTGTGGTGGGTGCCTATAATCCCAGCTATTTGGGATGCTGAGACAAGAGAATCACTTGAGCCCAAGAGTTTGAGGTTGCTGAGGGTGACAAAGTGAGACTCTGTCTCAAAAATAATAAATAAATAAACAAACAAACTCTTACCATATCATCCAGCCAAAAGCTTGCACACAGGCTTGGTGTGGTGGCTCACACCTGCAATCCCAGCACTGGAGAGGCTAAAGTTGGAGGATAGCGAAACTGTCTCTACAAAAACTGAAAACAAAATTAGCTGGCTCTAGTGGTGTGTTCCTATAGTCCCAGCTACTTGGGAGGCTAAGGCAGGAGGATTGTTTAAGCCCATGAGTTTGCGGTTACGATGAGCTATGATCACACTATTGCATTGCAGATTGGCTGACAAAGGGAGACCCTGTCTCTAAACAGAAAGAAAAAAAGAAAGGAAGGAAAGAAGGAAGGAAGGAAGGAAGGAAGGGATCCTGCACACAATATTTGTTTGGGTTTTTTGTTTGTTTGTTTGTTTTTTGAGACAGAGTCTCACTCTGTGGCCCTGGATCTCTTGGGCTCAAGAGATCCTCTTGCCTCAGTCTCCTGAGTAGCTGGGACTACAGGAACCTGCCACAATACCTGGCTAGTTTTCCATTTTTAGTAGATACAGGGTCTTGCTCTTGCTAAGGCTGGTGTCAAACTTCTGGGCTCAAGCGATCCACCTGCCTCAGCCTTTCAGAGTGCTAGGATTATAGGGGTGAGCCACTGCACCCAGCCTACACACAATGTTTATAGCAATTTTATACATAATTGCCAAAACTTGGAAGCAACCAAGGTGACCTTCAGTAGATGAATGGATAAATAAACTATGGTACATCCAGACAATAGAATATTATTCATCACTAAAAAGAAATGAGCCGTCAAGCCATGTAAAGACATGGAGGAAACTTTTTCTTTTTTGAGACAGAGTCTTACTATGTCGCCCTCGGTAGAGTGCTGTGGCATCATAGCTCACTGCAACCTCAGATTCCTGGGCTCAAGCGATTCTCTTGCCTCAATCTCCCAAGTAGCTGGGACTATATGCGCCTGCCACAACACCTGGCTATTTTTTTGTTGCAGTTGTCATTGTTGTTTAGCTAGCCCAGGCCAGGCTCAAACCTGCCAGCTTCCATGCATGTGTCCAGCGCCATAACCACTGTGCTATGGGCGCCGAGCCAGACATGGAGGAAACTTAAAAGTATATTACTAAGTGAAAGAAGCCAATCTGAAAAGGCCGCATACTGTTATGATTCCAACTATATGACATTCTGGAAAAGGCAAAACCATGGAGACAGTAAAAAGATTAGTAGTGCCCTGGGTTAGGCAGAGCACAGAGGATTTTTAGGGTGGTGAAACTATTCTGTGTGATACTACAGTGGTGGATGCATGCCACCATACATTTGTCAAAACCCACAGGATAGTGAATCCTAATGTTAACTACTGACTTTGGGTGACAATGATGTGTCAATGTAGCTTCATCAATTATAACAAATATACAACTCTAATTTAGGATTAAGATGTGATAATGAGGAGATAGTCCATATAGAGGAGAAGGGGCAAAGGGGAAAACCTCTGTACTTTCTACTTAATTTTGCTGTGAACTTAAGATGCTTAAAAAAATAAATTTTATTTTTGTTTGTTTTGAGACAGAATCTCACTTTGTCGCCCTTGGTAGAGTGCCGTGGCATTATAACTCACAGTAACCTCGAACTTTTGGGCTTAAGCAATCCGCTTGCCTCAGCCTCCTAAAGTTTATTAATTAAAAAAACATTAAATTAGTTGATGGATAAAAAGAACTGTGCCCAGCATATAATAAGCACTAACTCACAGTGATGGAAATGAAGCACAGATAGGTTTGTGACTTGAGCACAGCCTAACAGTGGCAGAGTCAGGATTCAAACTGAAGTCCCCAAGGCTCCAGAGCCCATGTTCTTTTCCCTGAACCATGGCAGTGAAAGGAATAGGCATATTAACATCTTTTTTTACTGCCTTGGTGCCCATGGCTCAGCGGTTATGGTGCTGGCCACATACACTGAGGCAGGCGGGGTTCAAGCCCGGCCTGGCCCTACTGAAAAACAATGACAACTGCAACAGAAAAATATCTGGGTGTTGTGGCAGGTGCCTGTAGTCCCAGCTACTTGGGAGGCTGAGTCAAGAGAATCTAAGCCCAAGAGTTAGAGGTTGCCGTGAGCTGTGACACCATAGCACTCTACCAAGGGTGACATAGTGAGACCCTATCTCAAAAAAGAAAAAAAAAATCCCTTTTACTGACCTGTCTCCACACCTAGGGCACTGTCAGGGTAGCACACAATATTTCTTTCTTTCTTTCTTTTTTTTTTTTTTTTTAGAGATAGAGTCTCACTTTATTGCCCTCGGTATAGTGCCGTGGCATCACAGCTCACAGCAACCACCAACTCTTGGGCTTAGGCAATTCTCCTGCCTCAGCCTCCCAAATAGCTGGGACTACAGGTACCCACCATAACACCCAGCTATTTTCTGTGGCAGTTTGGCTGTGTCTGGGTTCTAACCCGCCATCCTTGGACTATGGGGCCGGTGCTCTACTCACTGAGCCACAGGTGCCACCCGAGCACAAAATATTTCTAAGAGCTCCTTTTGCCTGAACTAGGAACCAGTTTCAGATACCAAGAAAAATTAAAATGCCAGGGCAACACTCACACTGACACAGTGACTCTGGTTCCTGGTCACTTGTTTTTTTGTCTTTTCTTTCCCAAAGGCCAGAATGATCCCTGCCCCGGCTCTAAGTAAAAGTAAAAGTAAAAGTAAAAGCACCCTCTCCCCCTTGCACAGAAAAATGCCAGAGCAGTATTCATACAAAAGCTCAGGTAGTCGTGGGAAGGCCAATTTTTCCAGAAGATTTCCAAAGTCTTAAGGCAATCTGACTTTAATTGAAGAGCCTCCTCAAAAGGAAGGTTGGAAATAAAAATCACTTCCATCAATTAAACCCCTACTTTGGGTCAGACACTTCTGCTAACTCCTTGGTGCATAGGCTCATTTAATTCCAGTTACTTTATTAGGGAGGTGCTATTATTATCCTCATTTTGCAGATTAGAAACGAGGTTTAAGAAAGTGAATTAATTTGCCCCAGGCCATATGACTAATAAACAACAGAGCCCAGAATGCTTGCCCTGAACCACTCCTCTGGAGTGAAGAGTGCCTGGTCTTTGGGGCCAGACAGCCTGGCTCTAGCAGCTGCCAGCAAGCTCCTTAGCCTCTAAAAAAAAATTCTTTTGAGACAAAGTTTCATTAGGTCAACCCTTGGTAGAGTGCTATGAGGTTGCAGCTCACAGCAACCTCAAACTCTTGGGCTTAAGCCATTCTCTTGCCTCAGTCTCCCAAGTAGCTGGGAGATGCCCGCCACAATGTCCAGCTATTTTTTGCTTATAGTTGTCATTGTTGTTTGGCAGGCCCAGGCTGGGTTCAAACCCACCAGCCCCAGTGTATGTGGCTGGAATCCTAGCTGCTGAGCTACAGACACCAAACCATCCTTAGCCTTTTTAAACCTCAATTTCCTCATCTATAAAATGGGGATAATAATGGTGGCTACCTTATAAGGGTGCAAGAGGATAAAGGAAGCAAATTCATTTAAAGCAATTAGCCCACTACTTGAAACATAATAAATGATTAGCATGTTACCTATTATTAATCCCTCTGAGTCTCTATTTCCTCATCTGTAAAATGGAAGCTGATAATAATATGTACAGTTATTTTGAGCCTTAGAAAAAATGGCAAATGTAAGGCAGGTAAAATGATGCCTATCACATGGCAAGTTACCACAATATCACTCTCCAAAAAGAATTGAAAATAAGCAGGTCTAGGGCAGTGCCTGTGGCTCAGTGAGTAGGGCTCCAGCCCCATATACTGAGGGTGGCAGGTTTGAACCGGCCCCAGCCAAACGGCAACAAAAAAAATAGCTGGGTGTTGTGCTTGGCGCCTGTAGTCCCAGCTACTCGGGAAGTGGAGGCAAGAGAATCACCTAAGCCCAGGAGCTGCAGGTTGCTGTGAGCTGTAATGCCACTGTACTCTACTGAGGACGACAAAATGAGACTCTGTCTCTAAAAAAAAGAAAAAAGAAAAAGAAAAGAAGCAAGTCTGCTTTTTTAAAAGCCCACAGAATTGCAGATATGTCTGATAATTGGTGTTGTTCAAATAACGAAAGCATACCTTTGAATATTGTTCCTCAAAATGTATTTATTAGTTTAAGATCCTTTACCCCTTTGCATAGAAGCTTGGCATACGGGTGGAGAATGTTTTCTAGGATACTTAAAACAGCCACATTTATAGAAGAGAGTACCTGCTAAAGATCAGTCCAAAATGAAGGAGCACTCCTCTGAAATGACATTAAAATGTTTCCACTTTGGGAAATTCAAATACATGCAAAAGTAAACAAAATAATATAATAACCCCCAGCTAGCCATCATACAACTCGAATAGTTATTAACTCTTATTTCCACTATCTTCCCACCTACTCCACACTCCCTATACCAGGTATAATTTTGAAGTAAATCACAGATATCACATTATTTCATATAAGAATATTTCAGTGTATATTTTTGAAAGATAAGGATTATTTTTTAAACAAAATCACAATTCATCACACCTAATATTTTTTAACAATAATTATTTCATATCATCAAATACTCAGTTATCCAGAAGTTTCAATTATCTCTATAAATGTCTTTTTAAAAAAATATTTGGATCAAATCCACACATTGCAATGAGTGGAGATTTTTTTTTTTTTTTAAGAGACAGAGTCTCACTTTGTTGCCCTCTGTAGAGTGCCGTGGCGTTACAACTCACAGCAACCTCCAGCTCTTGGATTTAGGTGATTCTCTTGCCTCAGCCTCCCAAGCATCTGGGACTACAAGCACCTGCCACAACGCCTGGCTATTTTTTGTTGTTGTTGTTGCAGTTTGGCCAAGGCCAGACTTGAACCCGACACCCTCGGTATATGGGAACAGTGCCCTATTCACTGAGCCATAGACGCTTCTCCGATATGATCTTAACATATCTTTTAATAAACAAGTTTCTCGTCTATCTCTTTTTTTCCTCCTGTAACTTATTTGTTGTAGGAACTAAGTCATTGATACTACAGGCATTTCCACAGTCTGGATTTTTCTGATTGCATCCCCACAGTGTCATTTAATATTCTAGAAGTGGTAGATAGATCTCCAGGCTTGATCAGATTTATGTTTGATTTTTTTTTTTTTTTTTAGCAAGCATACTTAATAGGGAGCATAGTCTGCTTCCACCAGGAAACACACAGTATCTGGTTGTCTCTGAAGTAACACTTTTAGACATCAGAATTTATGATTGTTGGCTCAGCACCCATAGCACAGGTGGTTACGGCGCCAGCCACATACACTGAAGTTGGTGGGTTCGAACCCAGCCTGGGCCAGCTAAACAACGACAACTGCAACAAAAAATAGCCGGGCATCGTGGCAGGCACCTGTAGTCCCAGCTAGTCAGGAGGCGGGGGCAAGAGGATTGCTTAAGCCCAAGAGTTGGAGGTTGCTGTGAGCTGTGGCGCCATAGCCCACTACCGAGGGTGATATAGTGAGACTCTGTCTCAAAAAAGGGGGGAGGGGCGGCACCTATGACTCAAAAGGGTGGGGTGCTGGCCCCATATGCCAGATGTGGCGGGTTCAAAACCAGCCCCAGTCAAAAAAAAAAAGACTGAGGGTGTTCCCTGGATGTGTGGTCTTTTCAGTGCTAAAACTGAGAAAGTCCCAAACATGAGTTGGTCACTCAAACAGTGACCTCTTAAGTGCCAGTTCTAGAGACTGCCTGCCTCTCTGACCGGCTGACCATTTCCATTTTGACCTGCCTTCCTTCTAGAATTTGGTCTCCAGAACCACTTCTCCTGGATCCTCTTGCTGGATCTACATCTACTTTTTGAATTCCAGTGCTGACACTTCTCAGGATTTCTTTTGTTGCCTTCTGCTCTTATAATCATACATTTTCTACTGGAGAGATCTTGTTCATTCCCAGGACCTCCAAACACTTCTCACATCTCCATGACAGATATCACTCTAGAGGCCAGCCTGGTATTTCCACTTTCATTTATACATACCCCAAACTAATTGTGTCCCAAGCCAAATGTGCAACCCTCCTCTTCAACTTTTTACTCTTTGGTTAATGACCCTAACCCTACTTCCCTGCCTCTTCCCCACTCCTTAGCCTATCAAAAACCAAGTCCCATTGGTGCTACTCCTTAAATATCTCACCAGTCTGCATCACCTGCTCACTCCCACTGCATCACTTCAATTCAGGCCTTGTTAGCTCTCAGCTGGACAGCTGCACCAGCCTTTCTGTGGTCACTTGCTTCTACTTCATCCCATCTAAATTGTCCTCCATGTGACTGCTAAAGTGATCTTTCTAAAATATAATCATGTCACTCCCTGGCTTGGAATTCTTCAAAGATTCCCCGATGGCCTAGCATAGGGGTCAGCAAACTTTCTATGAAGGATCTAATAATTTGGCTTTGCCAGCTGGATGCTTTCTGTCTTAGGTACTCAACTCTACTATTATGGCACAAAAGCAGCCATAGACATTACATAAATGAGTGGGTATGGCTGCACTCCAGTAAAACTTTATTTAGAAAAATAAGTGGCAGGACAGATTTACCCGAGAGCTGTGGTTTGCTGACCCCTGACTTAAGGAATAAAATCCAAGCTTCTTAGTACAACCCAAAAGGCCTTTACACAACAGCCATGGGAAATGCCTTGCTCTTCCCCACATATATCACCATCTCTTTGTATATGCTGCCCTCTCAATTTGAAACATCATTCTGCTAAGTCCAGGGAGCCCACTGATTCTTTTCTGGGGAGGTGGGGGGATAGAGTCTCACTCTGGCACCCTGACTAGAGTGATGTGGCATTATAGCTCATAGCAACCTCAAGTTCTCAGGCTCAAGTGATCCTCTTGCCTCAGTTTTCTTATTTTTAATGGAGACAGGGTTTTGCTTTGCTCAGGCTGGTCTCAAATTCCCGAGGTCAAGCAATCCACCCACTTTGGCCTCCCAGATGGCTAGGATTAACAGGCGTGAGCCACCACATGGGAGGCCAGCCCACTGATTTTTTTTTGAGACAGCGCCTCAGGCTGTCACCCTGGGTAGAGTGCCGTGAATCATAGCTCACAGCAACCTCCAACTCCTGGGCTTAAGAGATTCTCTTGCCTCAGCCTCCCAAGTAGCTGGGAATACAGGCGCCCACCACAACACCCAGATATTTTTTGGTTGTAGTTGTCGTTGTTTGGCAGACCTGGGCTGGATTCAAACCCACCAGCTCTAGTGTATGTGGCTGGTGCCTTATCCACTTGAGCTACAGGTGCCAAGCCAGCCCACTGATTCATTTTTTTTTTTTTTTTGAGACAGAGCCTCAAGCTTTCGCCCTGGGTAGAGTGCTGTGGCATCGCAGCTCACAGCAACCTCCAAGTCCTGGGCTCAAACGATTCTCCTGCCTCTGCCTCCCAAGTAGGTGGGACTACAGGTGCCCCTCACAATGCCCAACTATTTTTTGGTTGCAGCCATCGTTGTTTGGTGGGCCAGGGCTGGATTTGAACCCGCCAGCTCAGGTATATGTGGCTGGCACCTTAGCTGCTTGAGCCATAGGCGCCAAGCCCAGCCCACTGATTCTTAAGGTCCATTCCAAGTGTTAGCTCCTCTCTGAAGGTGCCCCACAACTTCGTCAGAAAGAGCTGGTCCTCCTTCACCGACTCCAGCACTCTCTTCCTGTCTCTGTTACCATGTTCATCATTCCATGGGTGTATGTGGTATTTATTTGTCATCATCCCTTTTGACCATGATGCTTCAAGACCAGTCTTATTCATACTTCCTCCTCCCATTGCTGAGCACATTGCTGGATTGTGCTAGTAGAGTAATAGTTACTGCCAAACACCATACATGAGCTTTCATTTAATACTCTCAGCAAATCCCATGAGGGTAGGTACTGTTGTTAGCTCCATTATACAGGTGAAGAAATGACAGTGGAAATAATTCGCCCAGGTCACACAGCTTGTAAATGGCATAGCCAAGGCTAGAACCCAGATCTCTAAACTTGAAGTTCAGAGTTTGATCCTACAGTTTGAAGTTCACAGTTTCAACTAGATGAGGTGTTTTGGCAGGGCCCAATGGCTCATGCCTGTAATCCTAGGATTCTGGAAGGCTGAGACAAGAGGATTGCTTAAGCTTAGGAGTTCGAGACCAGCCCAAGCAAGGACGAGAACCCCATCACTACTAAAAAAAAAGATTAAGTGAAGCCCATAGTCTTATACTATACTGACTGATAGTTATTTGCTTAATGAAAAAATGCATTGAGATTAAATGTATCCATCATTGCCATGGCACAAGATGTCATAATTATGTGAAAAGTGACTATCTCTTCAGAAGAGATCCCTGATTCCAAATGGGGAGAAGAGTTGGCTAAGGTCCCTAAGAACAAGGGGACCCAGGAGATTACTGATTCGTTGATTATGAGAAAAAGAGACCTATGCTGCATTTCTACAATGTAACAGACATACAGCAAAGTGGGCCCCTCCTATTTCAAACCTGTCATCAACCTTGCAAACTGGGTGTTATTCTCATATTTAAATGAGGAACTGAGGCTTAAAGAAGTTAGAGATTGGCCAAGACCAGCCAGATAGTGTCAGAGGCAGGATTAAAACGCAAGTCTCAAGGGCTCCACAAGTGACTACTACAACTTTACCTTGTTCCAAAGAAAAGTCACCAGTATGGTCTCCTGATTTCTCACATAGCATGTAGCTAATTGTTCAACCTCTCTCCATCTCAGAATTCCCACTTATAAAGGGAAGGGTGTAATCCTGCACAGATGGGGAAAAAGACCTCCATTATTTTTTCCTTGGAAAGTGGCTCTATATAAAAATCTATTTAAACTGTTCACTTAAAAATGGTTAAAAAGGTAAATTTTATGTTATATATATATATATTACTATAATATAAGAAGAGAAAAGAATCCATTTGGTTTTAGGCTCTTTGCTTTTTTTTTTTTTGTAGAGACAGAGTCTTACTTTATTGCCCTGGGTAGGGTGCCATGGCATCATACTGCTCATAGCAACCTCCAACTCCTGGGCTTAGGCGATTCTCTTGCCTCAGCCTCCCAAGTAGCTGGGACTACAGGCGCCCACCCCCCAACGCCCAGCTATTTTTTTGTTGCAGTTTGGCTAGGGCTGGGTTTGAACCTGCCACCCTCAGTATAAAGGGCCGGCACCCTACCCACTGAGCCACAGGTGCCACCTGTTAGGTTCTTTGCTTTAACTAACTATAATACAAGACAGTACAACACAAAATATAAATGACAAGATAATTCAGATAAAAAAGGTAAACTATTCAACTTAAGAAATAAAGCATTACTCAAACTGTTTGAACAGTCAGTATCACCCTGCATTATCCTCCCCTTTGAATTAGATATTTATCACCCCCATGCATTTCTTTTTTTTTTTTTTTTTTTTGAGACAGTCTCAGGCTGTTGCCCTGGGTAGAGTACTATGGAGTCACAGCTCACAGCAACCTCAAACTCTTGGGGCTTAAGCGATTCTCTTGCCTCAGCCTCCAAAGTACCTGGGACTGCAGGCCCCTGCCACAAAGCCTGACTATTTTTTGTTGTTGTTGCCATTGATTTAGCTGGCCCGGGCTGGGTTCGAAGCCACCGGCCTCAGTGTATGTGGCTGGCACCCTACCCATATCCCTATGCTTTTCGATATGCTTTTACTACATAGTATATATCCTCAAACAATATAAAGTATTATTTTGTCCAGTTTGTAAAAATAGTACCACATTGTCTTTACTCTTCTGAAACTTTCTGGGTTTGCTCATCATTGAAAAATTCATATTAATATCATTAACTCTGATGTGTTCGTGTTCAGTGTTGTATAATATTCCATTGGGTGAATACATTACAATCTAATTATCCATGCTTCTGGTGACAGATATTTATGGTTGTATCTGGGTTTTGCTATTGCAAAACAATGCTTCTCTGAACATTTGAAAATATATCTTCCAGTGGTAACTGAGTAAGTGGCTTTCTGGGTATGTGTTTAGGAATGGAATTTCTGAGTCACAGGAGGTTCATGTCTCCAATTATACTTGATATTGTCCCCTCATTTGTTAGGATCTAGACATTAGTAACCTGAGGCTCAAGGAAAATAACTTCAATTGCAGCCAGCAGGAATAAAATTAGACCCCAGAACGACATTTCTTAGTTGTTGAAGGATTGTCAGCAATTTGCCCAAATTGTGGAAGGAGTTGAAAGAATGTCTGTCTTTTCCGGTTTTCTGACATGCCTCAGGTGTAGCTCTGTTTGGACTCAGTCCTAATTCTAGCCTAAAGATCTCAAAATTAATTAAATCGCCATGTAAGAGTTGAGCCCCTATTCCATGCAAAGTGCTGAGCTAGGAGCAGGATGGTGTGTCCTCTTCCTACAAAGCACATGGTCACCATCCCTCCTTATGACTAAGATGAAAAGACCAGTCAGAGACACATGCAAAGTTACACAGCAGGATGGGATTTAAATAACTGCTCCAGACCACAATAAAGGGGAAGTGACAAACAGTGCATGACTAATTAGCAAGTGGAATCACCATAGAGGCCCAGAGGAGAAAAAGACCAGAGGAGTCGTCAAGGAAGGCTTCACAGGGAGAGGGCAGTGCTTGATCATGTAGGAGTAGACATAAAAACAGCAACTACTACTTGATAAGGAGCATTGCGTGTCTGGTACTTCACTTTCATTGGTTTGTAATCCTCACAACAATCCTGTGAAGTAGATATTATTAGTCTCTTTTTTTACACAGCAAAGGACCAAGTAGATTGCCCAAGGTCACACAGCCACTGAGTGGCAGGGCCGGATTTGAACTTAGTTCTGAAGCCTCCCAGGTCAGAGTTCCCCAGGAGGGAGCATGAGCAAAGAGTGGGGAATGAGGAGGCCTGGGAGGTCCACACAATCCCAGGACAGCCAGAATGGAGGGCTTCTGAGGAAAAGAGCAGGTCCTTGGGCTGGGAGCAGAGCAAGCTGGTGGAAGATGCTGGATACCAGGGATTAATTCAAGGAGAGTTGGCAGGAGGGCAAGTGGAGGTTGGAATGGAGGGAATTCTTGGCAGGTGCAGCAATAGCAAGTCCAGAGGAAGGAGAATGCAAACCTTAACTAGGGAGATGACACAGGGACCAGGAAGAGGGAACACATAAAGGTGTAAGGAAGATTTATGTGGGGACTTGGCGACCAACAGCTGTAAGAGCAACAGAGGGAAGAACTGACAATTGATTAGCTCCAGGTAGCCAAGGTTAATACGATGCCTGATATTTATTGTTACCACTGGTAAGCACTTTACATGTATAAGCTCATTTCATCCTCACAACATTCTAATGAGGTGGGACCTATTATTATTCCCATTTTTGGGGTAAAGAAACTGGGGTACACAAACATTGTAACCGAATCATCTGTACCCTCATATTAATTTGAAATAAAAATAAAAAATTATGAAAAAGAGATTCCAGAAGTTTATCTTCTTTGTAGCCCTGGACACAAAGCAGTCAGGTCTGGTGGGACAGGGGGAGGAATGGCAGTAGAGCGAGAATGGCACATCATCCCCAAAGAGAGAGCATGGCCCCACCAGGAGTGCCAGCACCAGAAGAGCCTGCATCACCACAGGGGCAGAGTAGATGGCCAAGACCCTATGTGATGGCAGGCCAGGGTACCAGGTTGCAACACCATGGCATCTGGAGAGGAAGAACTCTCCTGAGAAGAGCCACCCCTCTAAGAAGACCCTAGGAGCTCCAGCCTGGGTCCTCGCAGGGTCCATACCCACCAGCAGCTGCCGCCTTTTATAAGATCTCCACCAGGTACCCTCTCTGCCACACTCACTTTCTTCTTCTCCCTCACAATCTGGTGCAGGACACAGACAACAAAAAATATGGAGGGCGTGCCCATCAGCACAATTTGGAAAACCCAGAAGCAGAAGTGGGAGATGGGCGAGCAGTGGTTGCAGCAGATTTTGGGGTAGCCAGGCTTTCAGGGGCTTGCAGGGGAACTTGCACTGCTCATCTCCATGGACACCATCTCCCACCTGAGTGACCAGCAGGATGCAGAAGATCAGGGGAACAATGAGCCACACCTTGCCAGTGTGTGGAATCCTTCTGCTCTTGGGTCAGGAGCCAGACCAGGGACAGCCAATCACTTATCGGTGCACACAGAAACCACAAGCCTTGAGGAAGAAATTGAAGTGAGGGGATGTGATAAAAACATAAAGCCCCCACACCGCCAGATATTTGCAAAGCTAATTCTGGCCCAAAGCAAGAGCTCCAGTTCCATCTGCACCAGACGCCCAGGCATGCCACTTGCTGCCTGACAAGGACAAGAGGAACAAGCTGACAGAGACAGGATTCTGAGGAAGAAAGGATGGAAGCAGCAGCACCCTGAGGGAGCCCCAGCACAATCCAGAATTAACCAAAGCAGGCTGCGCACACACGTTACAGTGAGGCCTCTGCTGAAATGTTCCTAACTAAGTAGGCTTTCTGGCCTTCCACCTGTCCTGGGCATTTTCTTTTCTTTTTTATTTTTTGAGACAGATTTTTACTCAGTGAGACAGAGTGAGAATCACCCTAGGTAGAGTGCCATGGCATCATAGCTCACAGCCACCTGAAACTCTTGAGCTTGAGCAGTCCCCTTGCCTTAGCCTCCAAATAGCTGGGACTAGGTACCTGCTGAAATTCCTGTCTAGTTTTTCTATTATTAAAGATGGGGTCTCACTCTTGCTCAGGCTGGTCTCAAACTCTTGAGCTCAAGCAATCAGGGTAATATAGGCATGAGCCACTGCCCCTGGTCCTGTCCTGGACATTTTCTTCAGACCTACATAGTATCAGGAATACTCCTGACTTAGACCATTTTTCCTCCAGGGTCCAGGATAACATATGATTTTTTTTTTTTTTTTTGGAGACAGAGTCTCACTTCGTCGCCTTTGGTAGAGTGCCAGGAGTCACAGCTCACAGCAACCTCAAACTCATGGGCTCAAGTGATTCTCTTGCCTCAGCCTTCCAAGTAGCTGAGATTACAGGTGCTCTCCACAATCCCCAGCTATTTTTTTGCTGTAGTTGTCATTGTTGTTTGGCAGCCTGGGCCGGGTTCAAACCTACCTGCCCTGGTGTATGTGGCGGGCACCCTAGCCACTGAGCTACAGGAGCCAAGGCAACGTACAATTTTTAGTCACCATGTCAGGGTTTGGAAGAGACAGGGCTCACATCCCCCTGTTCCTGCCCAGCAGATGCTCTTTAGAGCCTCACTTTGCAAAAAAAAAATCTCATTTTACTTTACATTTCTGCAGCTCCTGGCCCTGGGAATTACTGAAAATACTCCCAGGGTGTATAATATTCCCAGGTTGCTTCTGTCAATACCCTCCCTTCAGCCCCCCAAATAAACATAGCAACATAACAGCCCACCAACAAATTTCCATAGCTGGGAGTTGTGGCAGGTGCCAGTAGTCTCAGCTCCTTGAGAGGCTGAGCCGAGAGGCTCACTTGAACTCATGAGTTTCAGGTTACTGTGAGCTATGATGCTATAGCACTCTATCCGGGTGAAAGTGAGACTCTGTCTCAAAGAAAAAAAAAGTTGAAATTCCTTAGTCAGAGAGATGGTTTGAGGCTACTTCTCCTGTTCTTGCAGTAAGACTTTCTTCCTTGCCAATTCTCCTTGTCTCAGTAATTGGATCTTTGTGTGACAATGATCCCCCCTTGCAGCTTCAGTAGCAGCAGCAGTAGAATATTTACTGTGTAAACTCCAAGTGAAGACAAGATCCCAGCCTTCACCACACTGATTGCCTTCCCATAATCCTCTCCAAGACAAAATCTTGGAAATCCTGCTGGCACCTCTCCCTCTTCCCCTTTAACTTTCAGGAAGCCAAGTTATCTTGATTCTTCTCTCCCTTGGCTGTTCCATTTTGGTTCATATGAGGTTCTTTCCCTCTGCCCTCTGCAAACATCAGGGTTCCTCCAGATACCTCAGAATCTCTTGCTGGTCCTGGAGGATTCAGTCTGTTAGGATGGCAAAGGGCATCCCCAGTTCAAATTAAACTTACTCTTCCAGAAAGGAGTGGTGTAGTGCTATGAACTTAGACCTGGACTTAAATGCTCAGAGCTGGAAGGACTAGGACTTTACAGGGGAGAGCAGCCCCATCCGGGTCCAGACATGGCCAAGTCCAAGAACCACACCACACATAACCAGTCCTTAAAGTGGCACAGAAATGGCCTCAAGAAACCCCGATCACAAAGATATGAATCTCTTAAGGGGGTAGATCCCAAGTTCCTGAGGAACATGCGCTTTGCCAAGAAGCACAACAAGAAGGGCCTGAAGAAGATGCAGGCCAACAATGCCAAGGCTGTGAGTGCACGTGCTAACGCTCTCAAGGCCCTTGTAAAGCCCAAGGAGGTTAAGACCAAGATTCCAAAGGGTGCCAGCCGTAAACTCAGTTGACTTGCCTACATCGCCCACCCCAAGCTTGGGAAGCGAGCTCATGCTCGCATTGCCAACGGTCTCAGGCTCTGCCGGCCAAAGGCCAAGGCCAAGGATCAAACGAAGTCCTAATCTGCTGCTTCATCTGCAGCTCCAGCTTCAGTTCCAGCTCAGGCTCCCAAAGGTGCCCAGACCCCCACAAAGGCTCCAGAGTAGAGGCATCTGTCTGCCATGAGGACAAAAGGACTGCTGTGACCTCTAGGCTACTATCTATATGGGGCTGGGGTCCTCCTGTACTATTTGTACAAATAAACCTGAGGCAGGAAAAAAAATA
>CAUYQV010079155.1:0-45046 GCA_963574575.1 Galagoides demidoff
TTTTTTTGAGACGGAGCCTCAAGCTATCCCCCTGGGTAGAATGCCATGGCATCACAGCTCACAGCAACCTCCAACTCCTGGGCTCAAGCGAGTCTCCTGCCTCCGCCTCCCAAGTAGCTGGGACCACAGGCGCCTGCCACAACACCTGGCCATTTTTTGGTTTCAGCCATCATTGTTGCTTGGCAGGCCCGGGCTGGGGATTCAAACCCACCACCTTAGGTGTATGTGGCTGGCGCCTTAGCCAATTGAGCCACAGGCGCCGAGCCAGACAACTGCGTTTATTAATGGTCCTTTCTTGATCCATATATGAGTTTCCACCTTGTACCTTGTAATATATGCACAGTCAAATCTTGATCATATAAACTGATGGAGAAAATTGGTGAATAATATGACAAATTATCTGAAGTGATGGAAAATTCTAAAATGGTTCATGTTTGATTTAGGTGGCAACATATTAGTAAAGGTAATATTTATCTCAGTTTTTAATCTGAAAAATCGATGATGTTACTGACAAAATAAGGAAACCACTTTGTAAAACTATAAAGGTTTGACTTCAGGAGTTTCACCTCCTGTTTTAACACGCACACAGAGAAAGAGGGTGTCACTACGAAGTTGCCACAAATATAAACCTTTTTTTCACATAAAAAGCTGTTTTGTATCTTTTAAAAAATCCGTTCTGTTTTCTCAGTTCTCCTTTTTTTTAGCATCCAACAGACTAGGAATAATAAGACCAGGTTCATGACAACTAAATAATCAAGAGAATTGATTATATGGATACTATTTTAGATAAGCACAGGGTAACTTTTTAAATGTGATTTTTTTATAGCGCAGCCATATGATTTTACTTTAAATTATTTAATGACCAATCCTATTTTTTTCCATGAATCATTCTTTTATGTACTTTGGAAATACCTTAAAGGAAATTTCCTTTATCTTTATCGATAAACTCAAGTTAAATTTTTAAAATTCACCATTCTTACTGTGTTGGGTCTTTTCGTGAGATTAGAAAATTAAGCTCAGAGTAGGTAATAAACTGAAATCCCTGGAACCTTTTTTTTTTTTTTCTATTCTAGGTAGTATCTTGATCTATTCTTCCTCCGTCTTTCCTGGGATTGACAGTCAGTGGCTGGGAGTGCAGCATTTACCCAACCTCAGCTGCGCCCTGCAGGTGCTCTCTGTCTCTTCCTTCTGCTGGGCACGCTGAAGGCAAACACTGGGCATCGTGTCCCTTCTCTATACAGAAATGCACCCAGCATAGTCAGTAACTACATCGGTAAATTCAGGAATGGAGCAATACAAGGAATTTTCTAATCAATTATCTTGCTAATAGGAATTTTAAGAGGAAAAAAAACAAAACCTTCTCTTCTGGCCATTTAAAACTTTGTTTTTCTGAGAAAGTGTAATCCCCTTTTGTCAAAGAATGCTGTTTCCTTAACTATCACTTGGGTCAGAACTCTTTTTCTCACTCCTTTTCTGTTTTTCTTTTACTGTTTAAGAACAATGGCATTCTGCCTACGTCACAACTTTTGTCCTGCCTTAAATTTGTGCTAATTATGGCAGATTTCCTTCAACTCTCTTTCATAACCGTAACTACATTCTCTTTAATGATACACACTGTAAGTAACTCGATGCTGAACAGAGTCCACTGTAATTGGGAAGGAAATGATTTCCACCAATATTTCTTGGACCCCAAGCTAGAACTGACATTTCATTATACCTGGTGACATGGCCTCTCTTCTAGAGGAGAAATAAAAGGTATTTCCTACAAATAGGCAACAGGCATCTGACCTGTTGGATCAGGTTATGTTGTGTTACATGATGTGACATGCCCTGCGGTGACCTGAGGCAATGTCATTCTGTGTTACCCTGGTGGAGCTGTGCTGCTCTTTATTAAACAACCTGCTGAGGAGAGGCTCATCGGCAATGGTCAGGAAACGTTTTCATGCCATATTTGCAAAGAAGTGGAGAATCAACCACATTCTATACTGTCCCTCCTAGGAGTCATTTAAGGAAATCAAAAAGCACAAGCTCTCCAGAAGTCACACAAGTTTCCATTGCTTTAAAATTGAAATTCAAACTCAGGTATACAAGAGGGGCATACATTTTAAGCAACGAGGATGGTACATGGCCAGGGAGCACACCGTACTCTGAAATAAAAGTGTTTCATCAAAAATACTTCTAACAGTCTCAAAGTAATCACATAAGCTTCCAAGTGGCATTACCTACATTTTACATAAAGTCTGTTCATAATTACTTTCTAGTAATTCGATGTTGTCTTTTAACATGATAGGGTGTAAATTAGCAGTCTTAGTCAAAAGATGTGATAAGAATTTGTCTTTAGTCTTGCCCTTGAGATGATTTTTATCAAGACAGTAGCTCTCAATAAGAAGAAACTATCTTAAATTATTACATTATGTGATATTATGTAGAAGAAAATCCCTTGTGCTGGGTCGTTTTTCTAATGATTTTAACAGTATTTTCCTATTGATACACCTTGCATATAAATTCAGTTTTAATGATCTGCATAAAGAAATGAACAATATTACATAGGTACATCTATCTAGTGATTTTAGAGTAATTACTGGTGCATGGAACAGAATATAACCTTTTGGTTATATTCTGCAGTAAAAAGGAATAGGTTAGAAAGGTTTTTATGCAAATTAGAAATGCTCTGTGTTGGAAGCCTAATTGTACTTTTTATTGTTAGACAAGTCAATACTGCTTTAATACACATTTTATAAGCTTCTTGCTGAAATTGTATATGAAAGGGATTGGTTTCCATAGATGAAAGGCATAATCTTAACAATGAGGCCATATAAGGAGAGTGGTTGAAGTACTGATAAAGGATTTGTTAGCTCCAACATAGAATAAGTCTTATTAGCCTTATTAGTCACCACTGGTTGACCCACTGCTATTAAATGTGTGACTCACATGCATTGAAAAATAGGATGGAACAGCAGTGTGTTTGGCTGTTTGGAGTAAACAGAATGTAAGATGAAGAACATTTCAGTTGCAAAGAATGAAAGACCACATCCTTTCCTTTGCCTGCCCCTTCATTCAAAGGGAGTTGCTTCCGTATTGGGGATTTTAATTTTCAAAAACATTTGATAGGTAATCAGAGTTCAAAAACCTCAAATATAATATCCAGCTTCTCTTTGTACTCAACACAACTCTTAGATAAGAGAAGATGCAAATATAACAAGTTGTTATTTATAAAATCACGGAAATTTAAGAATAAAATAGTTGTAATAAATCTAAATCATGTACACTTATCATTTATGTAATTGTCCATTTACGATTGATTATGTTCCCTACTCAATTTAATAATGGGCTAGATCAAGATAAGTTACTATATAAAGCTAATACTTTCTAATAATATTCTAGAAATCATAAAATCATTAAAGAGTAAAGGAAACATATCAATCTCTAGATTTGTATAATAAACTTACAGTAGCATCAGGGTTGGTATTATAGCTGTTTGCTATCTATTTGCAGGACTTGCTTTCTCAGACATCCTCTTAACTTTTTGAGCCATATGTAGTTACAGTAAATTTATTAACTGTTTAAATGAATGATATCTGTTGTGTTCATGAGTGCATAATTATCTCCAAGCTCATTGAGTTGTATACAGTTAATATGCATAGCAAGTTATGGGTCGATCATAACTCAGTAAAGTGGTTTTATAAAAATCCTGTTGTTTTCAATTAAGACTTCTGAATAAACCATATCTTCCTTAGTTTGCATTGAGAACAAATATGTGTTCATCAAAGAGGTTAGTATATTAAGCCAAAAAAATTATTAAAGGTTTAAATATAATCAAATAAACCAACAGGAAATAATAAATCAGTACAGAAGGTACTAAAATGTATATGTGATCTTATAATTAGGAAAGGCAGCCTCATTCATAGAAAACCTATTAATACTTACAATATTTTAAGAAGTATTCTGAGCACTGGAAGTGTGAAAATGAGGTAGTAAAAGGTTTTGAATTCTAGGTATATTTTGAAAATAGAGCAAATAAAACTTGTTGATGGATTTGATGTGGATATGAGTATAAAAGTGTCAATAATTTGGTTTGGCAATTGAAAACCTGACTTGCCTAGCTGAGATATGGAATAATGAACAGAGAACAGGTTTGTGGAAGGTGGAGAACAAGAGTTTGGTTTTGAACTTAGTTTGAGATGACAATTAGACATCTAAGTCTAAAAGTTGAACCAGAAGTATAATGTTTAGCAGCCTGTCTTGGCAAGTAAGAGTCTATGGCAGGCAGAATAATGGTCTTCTCAAAATGTCTGTGTCACGGTCCCCAAAAGCTATCAGTATATAAGTTTACATGGCTAGCAGAAATTAAGAATTGCAGATAGATTTAAGACTGCTAATAATCTGATCATTTATAACTAAGGAGCTTGTTCTGGACTATCTGTGTTATCCCAATGTAATCACAAAAGGCTGCTTTGTGGCAGTGGGAGGCAGAGGAGTCCTTATGAAAATGACTCAATGTGAGAAAGACTCTACTGGTTTTGAAGATGAAAGGAGGCCACGAGAAGACTGTGGGAGGCCTCTACCAGGTAGAAACAGGAAGAAAACAGATTTTAACTTACAGCCTTAGAAGGGAAAGCAACCTTGATTTTAACCCAGTGAGACCCATTTCAGACATCTGTCCTCCATAACTAAAATTTGCATTGTTTTAAGACGCAACCTTTATGGTAATTCATCACAGAAGCCATAGAAAAGTAGTAACAGAGCCAACTGTTTAATTTTCAGGAATTTTACAAGCTAGTTACCATAGAATCTTCATTACGAAATAAATTATTTATACTTAAACTTGACTACATTAAAAACCAAGGTAACAATCAAAATCTATTACTTCTCAATTTTTGAAACATTCTACAAATATATAAGTTTTTGAATTTATTTCCTTCTACAGTATCTGGATGGTGGAACCGTTATACAATAGTGTGCTACAGTGTCTACGCTTTCTTAACTCCATGTTCAGTGATACCAAATTGTTAGTTTGAAATGGGCTGTAGTGGAAATTAGCAAGTGCCACCAATCAGAACTTTTCTTGATTGCTTAGATTTTAGAAAGTGATGGAGTAAGAATTAATAACTGACTAACTTCAAAAGGTACCCTGTGATAGTTACTCTGTGACTATCACACACACATACCCACACACACACAATTCAAGAAAGTATTCATTCATGCAGCATTTGCAAAATATCTTGAATGCAGCAAAAAACAAATTGCCCATTTCAGCTAATGAAAGAGTAAAAGTCTAACACAAGTTTTGTTGTTGCACTTTCTCTTGGTTAATAATGTAAGCAAAAAATGTCAACCAATTATTCACGTTGTGTCTACACTTCTTCGCCAGTTGTGGCCATAATTTTACTATGGATACAAGAGTTTAGCAAATATCTCTGAAAAATATGAGTATACATTGGCCATATGGAATTAATATTTGTAATATTGCCTATCTTATTATTATTTGTAACTTGTATACTACATATATTTTATACTAGTAAAATTTACAATAAACTCATATGATTTCATAGGACACCCTTAAATACATGAGACTGAAATTCAGAAAGGAGCTATAGTTGGTGATATAAATGTAGGTGTCTCCGCCTATAGATTATACTCAAAGCCACAAATTTACATGAAATAAGAAAGTGAATGGTAATAAAATAAAGTGAAAGGTATAAAGACTGGGCCCTAGAACATTCCACCAAATAGACTTTAGGACATTATGGCAAAACCAGTAAAGAGTGAGGATATATAGAGTGTGGAGTAAAGGAACTAAAGGAAAATGGTTCCCCAGAACCATTTATATTTATAAACATAAATATAATGGAAAATAATACAAAATAAATAAATGTATTTTCTCTTATGGAAAAAAATATCAGAAACACCTAAATCAAAACTGAGAGAAAAAAATATTCACATATTAAACAAAACATTTGCAACATGCACTTCAGTAAATGGGTGATATTTTACTACAGATGCAACTATTAGTAAACTGTAAAACAGAAATCCCTGGGGCGGCGCCTGTGGCTCAAAGGAGTCGGGTGCCGGCCCCATATGCCAGAGGTGGTGGTTTCAAACCCAGCCCTGGCCAAAAACTGCAAAAAAAAAGAGTCCCTGAAAAAAAAAAAAAAAAAGAGAAACGGGAGGAAAAAAACAGAAATTAACTATTGCTAGTTAATTTGCAAAAGAAGAAACATAAAAGGGTGGAAACATGTATAAGTTAATAATTAATCATAAAAACCTAAAAAATTACTGTACAACTGTAAATCAGTTGTATATCAGTTAGGAATTTTGTATCAAAATCATGAAAGCATAAATAACAGCTTATCCATTAATTTCAATCTAGAAATGTATATAAGGAAATGATTAATAAAATATTGCATGTTTATTGTCTGGCTACTTATAAAGCTAAAGAATGGCCAGAGATAATAAAAAACAAATTAAATAAATAATTCTATAATTTCAGTACACTAGTGAAAAATTAGAATTCAACAGTTGAATATGACCTTGAATTCATGTAGGCATGCACATGTGCACACACACACATATACTGTGTGCCTAGTTTTTAATCACATATTATGTGATATTTGAAGAAAGCATAGTGAAGTACAAGTAAGACATTGAATGTCACCAAATATTGCCTACAATCCCAACATCAAGCTAATAACTTAGTATTTGATATGTTTAAATCGAACATATTTTTTGAAATAAAAATTGGAATGTTCCTATAGGTAAAACAGAAAAAATTAATATAACAAAGAAAATATTTAAAAGGTGATATAACAAAGAAAGATATAAAAAATTAGGAGTTGAACCCCAATATTTTGTTAGCATCTGACTAATCCAAGTTTCAAAAAGAGGTAATAAGAAACAATACCTGAAAACTATTACCAGTTCAATAGTTGATAAACCAAATTCTAGACATGAAGAATGGGAGTTTTCAGGTCACAAGGACCCAGTACGATTCAGCACAATGGATGCAATGAGACCCGTCACAAGGACCATCTACAGGAAATCTCAGAACGCCAGGTTTAAAGAGAAGCAGCTAAAAGTTTCCAATGTAGCAGAAAACAAAGACCAGTGCAGTAAACAAGTAGTCCACGTTCGGAGGGGCAGGTGTCAGAATGGCATTCGATATACTGACAATAACACTGAAGGAGATGACAGAAAAATAAACAAAACTATAACTGATGAAACAATAAGAAATAGATTGTCTTGTCTCCAAAATAAGAAAAAATTGCATAAAAAGCAAATATGTTCATAATATGCTGCACAACTGAACTTTAACAAAATATAGTCACAACCTACCTTAAACAACAATTAAACACAATTGTGCTACATCTGAATGGGGAGAGTATGCTGTCTGTGGGAGAATTGTCACAAAATGTTCCAAAACAGAAAAAAATCCTAAACTCAAAAATCAAGAAATAGCTACACACATTTTTAGAAATATAAAAGTAACTGCAAAAAGTAATAATTAAAAGACTGGCAGATGATTGACATGGAGAATGAATGGCTGTCTTTTATTATAGATGTTAGGACTGTATAATTTTTAAAAACCTCTACAACTATTATTTTGATAAAAATGAAAATTAAATTTAAAAGGAGTTAAAAAAAAATTGAGTGTGGCTAAATATTGGAGTCTGCAGCCACTAGAGGGCAAATATTTCCTGGAGATTAGCAGAGACTCAGAGAGGAAAAATCGGTCTCCATAGGTGTGGCCTGGACCAGCCCTAAACAAAACTATCCAGTGAGAGGTCATCTAAAATGGTAGTGTGACAGCATGAAGAGGACTAAAATTTTAGAAAGACATGTTGCAACATTGTCATGCAAAATGGCATGACCAAGAAGACAGAAAATCATTTTATAAAAACAATGCATTTTACCTTATAATCACAAAATTAAATTGTCTTGCAAAATGTTTTAAGACAATGTTTTGCTTTTTGCCTAAAATCACTTGTCTGTTCCTTTATAAAGAACAATGAGGTAACTTGATCAGCTTATTGTAGGAGACACATTGATTCAAAGGAGGGATATGTCCCCCCCTGGCCTTGAGCTTTACCTGTCAGATAAGGGAATAAGGCAACCCCAGATAGAACCAAGAAGAAGAAAGAGAAAGAGCAAGTAAGAATCATGGGAGAAGCAGAAGAAAGTCGGTAAAGATTAATGGAAAAATTCACACACCAGTTCTTAAGAAACCTTAGACTAATTGCAATCAAAAAACGTTCTTTGTAGGGCAGTGCCTGTGGCTCAAGGAGTAGGGCACTGGCCCCATATACCAGACATGTTGGGTTCAAGCCCGGCCGTGTTCAAAAACTGCAACAACGATAAAAAATTGTTCTTTGTAGCTCCAAAATTTAATGATTTTCAAACATAAGACCTAGTTTGTGTATGCTGTTTATATGGATTATTTGGTACTATCAGGCAAGGCCTACGTCTAATTTACTTTGTGCTTGAAACGGCATGACAAAGAGACAGAAGGCCTGTGTGATTTATTGGTCGAGAGAAAGGGATACTATTAATAATTATAGGTCTGGATCATGACCGGCTGAGCGTATGCTAAAAGTATGATCACCCTACGCAGACATGACTTATGCCGGCAACAATATAGCCACTGGATAGTCAGCATGAAATAAGCAGCTGTGTTGGTTTGTAAAGCATACCTAATTGATGAACATCTGGTGGCAGGTAGCCAGACCATTAAAAATCTATTATACTCAACGACTTGCATCTGAGCCATACTGCACCAATCTCCTCACACTCATCAGATCCACATGTTCCTGAATAAACACTTGGACCACTCAGGCCAGTGCCTTTGAACTTTGTGTGGTAGAAAAGCGAATTTCATCAATGGCTTTCGTCTGACCTGTAGTGAAGAGAAGAAATCTGCTCTTCGGTACTGACAGGTCAAGAGACCAGGCGGCAGTTTGAATAAAGCTCTAAAGCCCAGGGTAACCAGAACACCACTTTGTGCAGCTGTTAAAGATAGCATACTATATACCATTAACAAAAGGAACTGGGTTATAAAGCTATAAGGAGCTGATGGTGATCAGGGACTAGGTTTAGGTGTTACGAGGGAATCAGAAGTTAGCAATTAAAGTGAGAATGCAACTTTAGAATAGGGTGTGGAAAAGTTTTCTATGCACGTCTCAGCTCAAAACGTGAACCATATGTTTCTATGTTGGGAGTTTCTATCTGCAGCATGACTACCAGAGAACAATTAGTGAACAAGCCAGCCTCGTGTTATGAGAGGTGTAATTCAAAGAGTTATTATGCTCGAGATGAGTGTTTGGGAGGAAAGACTGGGTCTCATGCCTAGTCTACTACCCCGAGAAAAGCCAGAATGTCCTGATTAAAGTTATCCTTGGATTTTAAATTGCGAACAGCATTAGGACGTCTGGCCTAAGTCCTGGATTTTTGGCAGGCCTTGAAAGATAACATATCAAGTTCATTTAAATACAAGATAAAGATCACTTAAGAAAAAAATAACTTTTTGTTAATAATCATCACCGAACTACTTCTAACTCCAAAAAGTTATTCAATTCAATGGGCTTTGGAAATACAGAATATGGCTGTGATTAGGTCAGGAGGCTTCCACGCATTTTTATCTGCCCGATAGCTAACAGGTTTATCAGAAAGAAGGGTTTCCTCTTTCTTCTGAAGAATTTTTAAAAGAAATAAAAACAACAATTTATATATTGGTTGCGAAATCAGTAGACATAAAACAATGGATCTGTTCTATGGGCATAATTTGTTTAACTCAGCTTTTCTATAGATCAGTGTATAGTTTTAAACATAAACTACATACCATCAGTGGCTTAATGATCTTTACACTTCAAACACTCTCCCGCCCCTCCATTTTAAACTGTGTTTTAACAATTATTTATTTGTAATTAGAATGTAATTCTTAGATGAGGAAAAAAACTTAGAGATTTAGTTCCATCCCTTTCCTTATAGATCAAGAAATAAAGACTTTGAAGTGTGGCCCGAGGTCAGACTTACAGCAGGTCAGGTCGTGCACCCCATAAATGGAGACTGGACACTCAAAGCCAGAGCTCCTGGCTCCAAGTCCACCACCGTCCTTTTTCAACTGTTCTTAAAATACAAGGCTTATATTTCTTATTGACATGTTTATGAAGAGCTAAGCCTGATTATAGCATAATATAACTTAAACCCATTTTGAATATTTGGAACAGAAATGTAAGCAAACTTACATTTGGTAAGCTAGTTAACTGTTCTTATTTCTAATGGGGCTTAATAATCCATCATCTGACCTTTGTAATTTCTTGTAACGCTCACTTACACATAGGCAGCACACAGAAACAGACTTACAGCTATGTGAGTTCTGCAACACGTGTGTGTACTGTATATATATTTAACATTTACATTATAAAATATTATGATTTTATATTAGAGCTTGTTTAGAAAATGAGGTCAGAATTCTTCAGCTGATATTCAATACAGTTTGGCATATACATAGGGTAATTACATAAGCTACTTTAATAACATTCATAATTTGGATTGATTTCAGAAAGCTAGATGATTTTGTACGGCATCCAGTGATTGTAGTTCAGGCTCTGTTTTTAAGCCCACATGCTCTCTCATCAGCAGTTACCTTTTTAGTTTCACTCTGGCCTTAGAAAATAATCATTGAAGCACTTTATTGTATGGCGTGACTTTTCCTGACAACATCTGTTGCTCTGAAACAGAAAAGTACCCAGAGTGACAAAGAGGGTGTTTTCTACTATTTTACCCACACTGAAAAGATGGGCCCGAAAGCTGTACAGCCCATAACAATGTGAAAATCTTTATATGAAGTTGTTCACCAGAGACCTGTCAATAGACTGAGCCATATTGGATCTGGCAGTCTTTCTACTGGGACAGTATTTGCCTTGAAGTACTATCTTTTCTCTCTTTCAATGTCAGCCTGAAGGCTCTTAGACAACATATGTTCATTTCATGTCTTAGAGATATTGCTTCTGGTATTGCAAATGCATTACCACATTGAGCTTTTTTGTAAAACAGATGGTACATATTAAGGTCTCTGTTTCTCGTACGATTCCTGTAACAATGGCACCGCATTCTTCACGTTGACAAAAGTATCATCAACGTCATGCAGTGCGGCCCTAGATTGTGTCAGGATGGTAAATGAACACTTCAAAGAGAAAGATCAATGATAAAGGTGAACCAAGCCCCTTAGAGAACTCCAATCTAAAACTGGCCATTTCTTTAAACAGTTCTCTTGGAACTTTAGCTAGGAAATACTCAGTTCTACTCTTTAGAGGTCCTCCTGTCAAGTGGCTTTTCAACTAAAACAATGGCATATACTTGGACTAGTTAAGTTTCAGAAATAAGATTTTTAAGGTAGACTCACCCTCTTAGTATAAGTCAGTGTAAATGACATCTTAAGATATAAGCTATTATATTAGTCTTATGATTCATAGGCTGTTGTATAAGTCTCAGAAAGTTCATTTAGTGCTAATTGTGAAATCACTCTAAAAATCAGGCCATTTTTAGATTCGAATTAGTTTTGTATATACCTAAATAAGCTCATGGCATATGCTCTGATTCATAAAATACATATTTGGAATATTCTACAATGTTCACTAAAGGGAAGAACTGTTGAAAGAGATTTTTGGATCCAGTGAATTTGAAAATACACCCACCTACAAAAATCGCCTCTAGTCTTTGTGTGTTAGTTGGATAACAGGGTTTAGACCTCTTCTGATTTTTGAGAAATAGAAAAGAAAGGCCTTAAAATAATTATGTTTCTTTTGTAATAACCTCACCTTTTTATTGACTTTGTTCTGTGTATTTCCTGAATAAATTTTTTTTTAACGGAAAAACTAAAACTACACACAACTAGAGAACAATGATCTTGTCAATAATATGATAGATAGTTAATATTTATTGAATTCCTACTTGTGATGGGTATTTCTAAAAATACTGAGGGGGAGAGAGGGAGAGATTCTATCCCCATAGAGTTTATACTCTAGTGGAGATAGAAGATAAACTTTTAAATGTATTATATTAGCAGAATTTAACATTTTAAGCTACATAGAAGAAAAAGAGTGACTGCTTTTTTTTTTTAACAGTAAGCTAAACTAGTGTAGCCTGCTTTTTAATTTTTTAATTGACAGGTAAATATTTTGTATATTTATGGTACAAAAATGATTTTGATATGTGTATAAATTGCGGAAAGTCCAGTCAAGCTGTTTAATATGTACATTACCTCATGGACTCCTTTTTTTAAGGCAAGAACATTTAAAATCTCTGTCTTAACAATTTTCAAGTAAACAATGTGCAGTACATATTCTGCATCTACAGGTTCACCATCTACGCATTCAACCAGCTGTAGATCAGAAATATTTTTTAATGATAATTGGTCTTTATTAAACATGTGTAGACTTTTTCAGTGTTGTTATTCCTCCCCAAATACAATACAATCACTACTTATATAGCATTTAGATTAGATGAGGTATTCTAAGTAATCTAGAGATGATTTAAAGTATATGAGAGGGTGCACCTAGGTTATACACAAATAGTATGCCTTTTCATATAAGGTACTTGGGCATCTGTTGATTTTGATATCTGTAAGGAGGTCTTGAATGTCACGGGATGACTATTTCATCTTCATTTATGTATCTATTTATTTATAGACAGAGTTTTACTTTGTTGCCCTTGGTAGAGTGCCATGGCATCATAGCTCACAGCAACCCCAAACTCTTGGGCTCAAGTGATCTTCTTGCCTCAGCCTCTCAAAAGTTGGGACTATAGGTGCCCATCACAATGCTGGGCTCTTTTTCATTAAGAGTCAGTGTCTTGCTCTTTCTCAGGTTTGTTTCAAACTCCTGAGCTCAGGCAATCTACCTGCCTTGGGCTCCCAGAGTTCTAGGATTACAGACATGAGCCCTGCTCCTAACCCTTTATTATTATTGTTATTATTATTATTTTAGCTTTGGAAAATGAGCTTCTTTCCTGGATTCTGTATCAGATAGCTTGTTGTTAGTACATAGAAACGTTACTGATTTTTGTATGTTAATTTTGTACTCTGCAACTTCACTGAATTCATTTGTTAGTTCCAAAAGTTTGAATCTTAGGGAATTTTATATATAGGATAGCCATAAAGTTCATGTGCAATGTAAAGTAATGCATTTAAAAATCGCACATGAAATTTATGGCCACCCTGTATACGATCACGTCATCTGAAGACATACAAATTCACTTCTTCCTTCACAAGACATATGGCCTTTCTTTTTTCTGTTGCCTAATTCCCCTGGCCAGCACTTATAAAATTTCACTGAATATATGTGATGACAGTGGACAACTTTGCCTTATTTCTTGACATAAGAAGGACAGCTTTCAAGTTTTCACAGTTGATTTTGGTGTTAGCAATGGGCTTACCATATATGGCCCTTTTTGTGGCTCTTATCATATATGGCCCTTTTTATTGACGCTTTTTATCATAACAATATGCTGAATTTTTTCAAATGCCTTTTATGCACTTATTGAGATGATCATGTGGTTGGATCCTTTGTTATGTTAATATGGTATAGTGTGTCTGTTTATTTATCTATGTTGAAATACCTTTGAATGTCAGTGATAAATCCCACTTGGTCACAATGAATGATCCTTTTAATGTGTTATTGAGTTCAGGTTGCTGATATTTTGTTGAGAATTTTTGGATCCATTTTCATTAAGCATATTGACTTAAAATTTTATTATCTCATCATGTTTTTGTCTGGCTCTGTTATCAGGATAATACTGACCTTGTAAAGTGAGTTTGGAAGTATTTCCTCTTTTTTCAATTAATTTTCAAAGATTTGAGAAGAATTAGTATTAGTTCTTTGTATGTCTGGTAGAATTCAATAGTAAAGCCATCAGGTCCTGGGCTTTTGTTTTATGGAACTTGTTTTATTAAAGATGTTATCTCCTTACTTATTATTGATGTGTTCATATGTTCAAATTCTGCATAATTCAGTTTTGGAAGTTTGTGTCTAAAAATTACCTATTTCTTCTAGGATAGCCAATTGTTTTGTATATAATTACTCATATTAGATTCTTTCCTCTTGCTATTTCTATGGTATCAGGTTTCTCCTTTTACAGTTGTAATTTTATTTGAGTTTTCTCTCTGTTTCAGTCTAGGTAAAGTTTTAGCGATTATGTTTATCATGTCAGAAAAATAATTTTTAGTTTCACTGACTTTTCCATCATTTTTCTAATGTCTATTTCATTTATTTCTATACTGGTCTTTATTGTTTCTTCCTTCTACCAACTTTGGGATTAGTTTGTACTTTTTCTAGCTCCTTGAGGTATACCAGTAAGTTGTTTAGATTAAATCTTCTTTATTGATGTGAGCATTTATTGCTACAAATGTCCCTCTTAAAACTGATTTTGCTATATCAAAGCAAAATTTTAGTACATTGTGTATACATTTTAATTCATCTCAAGACATCTTTTAATTTCCTTTTTAAGTTTTTTTTACCTAATCGCTTGTAAAAGAACAAGGTTTTTAAATTTCATGTACAATTTTGAGGCACATAATGTTTGGTTAATGATAGACCACGTATATGACAGTTGTCCCATAAGATCATTATACTGTATTTTTACTGTATCATTTCTGTGTTTAGATATACATATGCTTATTAGTACAACTGTGACACAATGGTCTGTAGTATGCAGTACAGTAACATTGTATCATTTTCGTAGACTTGTGCAAGTACATTATATGATCTTCACACAATAATAAAACCATCTAAGGACTCATTTCTCAGAATGTATTCTCATCATTAATCAATGTATGGCTGTATTTGTAAATTTTTCCAAAACTCCTCTTAATACATATCCCTATGATTAAGCAATGCATGATTATATTTCTAAACTTTCCAAACTCCTCTTAATACTAATTTCCAATTTCATACCACTGTTAGAAAAGAGGTAATATGATTATAATCTTCTTAAATTTGTTCAGACTTGTTTTATGGCTTAACATGTAAACTATCCTAGAGAATGTCTCGTGTGTACTTGAGAAGAATATGTATTCTTCTGTTGTTGTATAAAATATTCTGTATTTGTTTCTTAGGCCCATGGAAACCAAAGCATAGGTTACATCCCTTGGTTCCTTGTTGATTTTCTGCATGGACAGTCTGTCCACTGTGGAAAATGGGGTATTGAAGTTCCCCACTCTTACTGTATTCAAGTTTATCTCTCTCTTTAAATCTATTAATATCTGCTTTGAATATTAGGTGTTCCAATGTTCAGTGCTTGTATATTTACACTTGTTATATCTTCCTAATGAATTAATCCCTTTGTTATTATATAGTGACCTATGTCTTGTTTTAATTTTTTAACTTACAGCCTATTTTATCTTATTTAAGATTATTGCCTCATCCTCTTTGGCTTCCTTTTGCATAGAACATCTTTTTCCATTCCTTCACATTTCCCTACAAGTGAAGTGGATCTTTTATAGGTAGCATATAGTTGAGTCTTATTTTATCAATTCAGCCTTTCCATGTCTTTTGATTACAGAATATAATCCATCTATATTCAATATAAAGATTAATAGGTAAGAACTTACAATTGCCATTGTGTTAATTGCGTTTGATTATTTTATAAATTCTCTGTTCCTTTCTTCCTCTCTTTCTATATGTCCTTGTGATTAGGTAATTTTTTTCTAGTGGTGCACTTTAATTCACGACTTTTTTTCTCTCGGGTATTCATTATAGGTTTTTGCTTTGTACTTATCAGGAGGCTTTCTTAAGACTTCTTTCATGTAGTTATAACAGGCTTTTTAAAGCTGATAACAACTTAACTTAGTATGAAAAAAACACTTTTAATCCCCATGTTCACATTTTATGTGCTTAATGTCACATTTACATCATTTTATATTCCCTTACATTATTGTACATATTTTTAGTTTTATCTTGTGACCTTTGAACTAAAGAAGTAGTAATTTACACACCACCATTACACTGTAACGTTAATGTGGCTGTGTAAGTATTATAAATTTGACTGTGTCCTTAACTTTTACCAGTGAGTTTTACACTTTTTAATATTTTTTGCGTGTGTTACTAATTAGCTTCCTTTTCTTTCAGCTTAAAGAGTTCCGTTTAGCATTTTGTGTAAAACACAAGACTGGTGGTGATGCGCTCCCTAAGCTTGTGTGTGTTTTTTTGTCTCCTATTTCTGAAGGACAGAGTAGCTAGATAATGTTTTCTTGATTGACAAGTTTTGTTGTTTTTTTTTTTTTTTCTTTTCTTCTTCAGCACTTCGACTATATCATTTCTCTCCTTCTTGGCCTGCAAGTCTTCTGCTGAAAAGTTCTCTTTTGGTCTCATTGAATCTCCCTTATATATTGTATGCTTCCTCATTTATGCTGCTTTCAGACTTCTTACTTTGCCTTTGATTTCTGATAGTTAGATTATAATATGTCTTGAGGTCATTTTGTTTAAAGCAAATCTGATTGGAGATCAACCCTTCCTATACCAGTGTATATGTATTATCCCCCAGATTTAGAAAGGTGTCTGTTATTTTTTAAAATGAGTTTTCTTCCTCTTTTTATCTCTCTTTTCCTTACTTAATTCCTATAGGACCCAAGAGGCAACAGAGAGAACCATGAAGTCACAAGAGGCATATGTTAGAAAGACGAGCAGACCAACTTAACAAATAGCAGCTGCAACTCAGAGAAGTTCTTGCACACTTAAAGCACAGAGAGAATATGGGATTTATAGCAAGATGAGAGGGCCAAAGCCATCTTGGCCTTATGAATTCTCAAACTTAGGGGAAAAACCTCAAACAACGAGGTTAAGCTCTTTATCCATACAAAGCCATATACAAAAGATAAACTACTGAAACTAGAATATAAATTAGTTATATAGGAAGAATAAGAACAGCATAATGAGAAAGTCCAGGCAAAAAGAAAGGATATCAGAGGAACCAAATCTCAGAATGTATTTTGATCTTTTTGCAAAAACAACCAAAGCAGGATCTCTGGAGTCATGAAAATAGAAAAACTATCCTGACCGCTTATTGCTAAAAGTTTAAGTAAACTAATTTTATGTTAAAATGTGCAATGTGAAATGAACCCCATACAATGTTGTTATAAGAAATGAGAGAATAAAGATAATGATATCCTCTTGGATATACCACAGAAAACGTTTCCCCCAAATGGATAGAAATTGGAATAACACATTTCAAATGAGCTTAGTGAAAATAAATAGAAGAAATAAACTCCATGAGTGAGATTTAGAAAAACAGCTGGAGGAAAAGCAAAAGAGCTCTGTAAAATATGTGAAATTAAATTTTAAAAAATTATTTCAGAAAGAAAAATTAAATGAGTACGAATGCAACAGTGAAGGGATAACACATAATACCTTAAGAGAAAGAGAAAGTGGAAGGAAACAAGAAATCTAAATTCCAAAGAAATGGCATGAGGTCCTTGGCCTTGCTGGCACCTAGAGGTGAGTGAATAGGCTCTGGGAACAAAATGTTCAAAAGTTCAGATGGAAAAAGGATCAAGTGCAACAAAATTTCTCTAAACAATTATTGCTGGACATTGAAACAGGTCAGCACTATAAAACCAAAAGAGAAGTGTTGGGTAGGAACAGCAGTAATTAACTGTCTTTCTGCCCATAGAAACTATCCCCCGCCTTCCCACATACCCCCTGCCTCAAGCTCGGTCGCTGAGGTCTATGGCTTTACCAGAGTGGAGATGGCTGCTGCAGAGCAAGCATTGTTGCTGACAGAGGGGACAGATTTGATTTTGGGTATGGAGTGCAAACATAGGTTTATCTGCTAAATATGGCAATTCAGGGAGGAAACAAATTCCAATAGAAAATAAATAGCAAAGCCCACATTTGGGATGAATGGCAAACAAACCAGAAACTTAAGAGAGATCCTACAAAAACATAGATGGGCTAGTGAAGGTCTGCATAGGTCTCTGGCACATAGGATGCAATGAACATACACAGGAAGCACTCGAGGGAATTCAACAAAAACTAGAAGTCAAGAAAGATTTGAGAACTGGATGAACACTGAGTGCGCTATACAACTCACACATGCACCCATTATATAAGCTGTGCCTTAGAAACTTGGCTCATTTTAGAACAGCTCTGTCCATATAATTGTTTTCATAAGCTATGCAGTTTCAGAAAACAGCCTAGACATCTAAACTGAAAAATGGAATTCAAAATAAAAGGATTCAGCAACTATATAATCGTTCACTAAAAATAAAAAAAAATTAGGAAAAAAGGTTTCTTGAGAGTAAGTTTAGTTAAGTCACCAACAAAAACAAAAATACGCTAAAAAAGTAAAATCTGAAGCTACTAAAATGTATTATTTAAAATGTCCAGATTTTGAGCAACATTAGAAGAAACTCAAAGAGACAATAATTTATTATTAAATATTCACCAAAATAAACTGTTCATAAATGATCTTAAATTTTGGATTTGGCAACACAAAGACATTAAAGAATCTATTAAATATGTGTTCAAAGAATTTTTAAAAATATTGACAAGTACTTAATAAATAAACAATTTCAACAGAGAAATGGAATCAAGTACATGAAAATACGCTGGAAACTCTAGACTTAGGAAGTAAAAGAATTCTAATTAAAACTTCAGCAGATGAACTCAACAATAGATTTGACATGGCAGTAGAAATAACAGGTGAACTTATTCATAGGTTTTTAGAATTTACCCAATTCAAAGAAAAGAGATGACTATTAATCAGAGGCTCAGAGCCCTGTGACTTGTAGGACATTGTCACCCACACCAATGTATGCATAATGGGAATACTTAGTGAAAAACAGTACTATAAGCACAAAGAAGTCAGTAAATGAAGAACAGAAGGAAAGAAACCATTACATATAAAAAGCAAATAGAAAAATGGCACATGCAAATTCTATTGATACCAGACGATGATCACATTAAAAGTGAATGGACTAAATAACAGAATCAAAATAAGAGACTGTCAGACTAAATAAGAAAATAAGATCCAATTGTATGACATCTATATTTTTACTCAAAGATACAAGTATTTTTAAAGCCAAAAGAAAGTATAAGACAGGCCCTGCAAACCAAAATCAAACCACAGTATCCACTGAAGTTGTGCTTAAGTGAAGCACAACTTCACTTAACTTCGAATCAAGTTTGAATTATAGTTTCAAATTATAGTTTGAATTATTTCTTCTAAATATCAAGTGTTGGAAACTTAATCCCCAAATTACATGTTGATGATATTTAGAGGCAGAATCTTTAGGAGGCAATCAGGATTGTATAAGGTCGCAGGGTGGAGCCCCAGTTTGGGGACTGGTGTCTTTATAAAAAGAGGAAGGTAAATCTCAGCTGGCACATTCTTGCTTTTTGCCTTGTGATACCCCTCACCACGTAAAGATGTGGCAAAAAGACCCTACTTAGACACCAGTGCCATATACCTGGTCCTTTCGGCCTCAAAAATCATGTGCTAACTAAACTTTTTAATAAATTACCCAGTCTTGGGTATTCTGTTACAATAACAGAAAATAAACAAGGACACATGGCCACACTAATATCAGACAGAAAAACTTAAAAAATGAAATATTATTAAGGACAAAGCAGAACATATCAAAATAATGAGTGTCAACATATTAAGATGATACATCAATTTTATATTTGTGTGCAATTAACAACAGAGTCCCAAAATAAATGAATAAAACAGGACAGATTTTTAAAAAGTAATAAAGAATTGACAATTATAGTCAGATATTTTCGCACTTACCCTTCAGTCATTTTTAGTACAAACAGGAACTCAGAAAAAAACATTGATGACTTAAATTACACCAAGAATAAATTGACCTAATCAACATATAAAATATTTCCCATGACAAGACAGTAGAACACATATTCTTTTGAAGTGTATATGGAACATTCTACAGGATGGATCATATATTAGATCATAAAACAAGTCATGATAAATACATATGAAAGAGGTAAAATGAAAATTTCAGAGTACAACATAATTGAAATTGAAATCACTAACAGAAAGAAAGTTGGGGAATCACAAATATGTGAATTTATACAAAACACATAAATAACACTGGGATCAAGAAAAGTAATCATTTTACAATTTACAAATTGAAAGACTGAGAACATAACACATCAAAATATATGAGTTTCTACTAAATCTATCTGGTTTAGAGAGATAGTTATGACTCTACACACCTTTATTAAGCTGAAAGAAACAGGTGTAATCAATAATCTAAGCTTTCATTTCATGAAATAAATGAGAATAAATCAAACTCACTGTAAGTAGAAGGAAGGGATAATAATTAGCAGAACAAAAATCAAAAAATTAGGGAACATAAAGATAATAGAAAATATATCAAATATACCTAAAGTTTGGCCTTTGACAAGATAATGGAAATAAGAAGGATTTAGATAAACTAACCAAATGAAAAAAGCACCAAGAAAGGAAAATTAACAAAGTCAGGAAGGAAAGAATCATTATCGCTATGTTCTCTGCAGAAATTAAAAGGTTTATAAAAGGCCATTGTGGCTGATTTTATGCCAATAGTTTAAATTTGATGAGCAAATATTAGAAGAATGCAAGTTATAAAAAGTGACTCATGAAGAATTAAAGATCTGAATAGACCTGTTTCAATGAGGAAATAGAGTTATTAATGAAATGCCTTTCCACAGGAAATAAACAAGGTTTAGATGGCTTCACTGGTGAATTCTACCAAACATTTAATGAAGAAATAATTGAGTCCTGAACAAATCATGTCAGAAAATAGGAGGTGTGCTGTAGTTTGCGTGTTTGTCACCTCCAAAACACATGGTGAAATTTGATAACCAAAGCTGGGGTGGGATCTAATGGGAGGTGATTAGGTCATGAGAGCAGGACCAGACTGATGGTGAGGAGGGAATTCCGTCTATTAGCACCCACAAGAACTGGTTGTTTTAAAAAGCCCTGTACCTCCCTCCCTTCTGTTTTACTTCTCCAGTCAAGTGATCTCTACAAACACCAGCTCCCTTTCATCTTCTGCTGGGAGTGGAAGCCCATGAGGCTGTCACCAGAAGCAGATGCTGGTGTCATGCTTCTTGTACAGCCTGCAGAACTGCGGGCTGAGCAGACCTCTTTATAATTACCCAGCCTAAGGTATTCCTATAGAGCAGTGGTTCTCAACCTTCCTAATGCCACGACCCTTTAATATAGTTCCTCATGTTGTGGTGACCCCCAACCATAAAATTATTTACATTGCTACTATATACACCTGTCTATGATCTATGCATCTATCTATTTATTTCCTATTTTTAAGTGTTGCATGTTATTTCATATACTCATGTACTTGTGAATTTTAAATTTGTCTTGTATAAACATTTACTTTTTAGATTTTATGAAAATTTCCTCTATTAAAGTTATTTAGAATTTTTTTTACAGTTTTCTGAACCAAACTTATAAGTATTCATACACTTATGTCAATGAATAAGAGGATTTCTCTACAGTGTATTTCCAAATGTTGATTTATTGAATAAGAAATATCCAAAAATCCCCCACAATTAAATTCAAGAAGAAAGGAGGAGTGGAGGGGTGAATGGGTTTGGTAAGCTCTTACCTAGTGGTATAACATAGGGGTATATGACTCATCTCCTGGTTAAAGGCCTTGTCAACTACAACTCAGATGTTACCTAATAACTATAAACAATGGAACCTAATCATATATACCCTTATATTAATCAAAAATAAATAAAGATTATCATAAAGAAAATCCAAAATTAACATCTTGATAGATCATGTGTCAGCTATATGGTATATACACATGTAATGTATTGTATATTATTTATACATATAATTTTATTATATATACTTCTACATGGCAAAAGACATAAGCAAAATAAAAGTTAAATGGAGTAACTAATGAAAAAATTTGCAACATATGTCATAGTCAAAGGGTTATTATTTCTATCTATAATACATACTGAGTTTTTACAAAGAGAGAAGAAAAATTAAAAATTCTTCTAATGAATGAACAATTTACAAGGCAAGTAATACAACAATAGCTTAAATACAAAAAAATATACTCAGCTTTATTCAAATAAAGAGAAATGCAACTTAAAATTTCACTGGGATGCCAATCTTTTGCAGTTATTAAAATGGCAGGAATCCAAGAGTTTAATGATTTATGTTGGCAAGATTGAGGTGAGGAATAGACGTTTGGATACATTGTCAGTGTGTCATGTGTTCTATGAATCCCTCTTCCAGGAATTGATCCTAAGACACACTGACAAAGACATAAAAATATCTATATACAGGGATTATTTATACTAGAAAATATAGAAAACAACTTAAATATTCCTAATAGGGATTTGATTGAGTTATCCATGGTAGAGTCTTACATTAGAATATTATATGATCATAAAAGAATGAGGATTGTCTCTATATTTTGCCAAGGAACGATCTGTAAAATATATTAAACAGTGAAAGCTATTTGGGGAAAAGTATGCATAGTATACAAATATGTGTTTGACTACCCACAAATGGGTAAATTATGAAATTTGGTGACACCAAATTCTCTCCACTAAGGAGGGAGAGAATCAGGTGAAGGAAACAATATTCAAAGCTTGTGTTTTTAATGTACTTCATTTGTTGAGCTAATTTTGGAACTGTAAGTATTTTGCACTACCATAAAGTTTAATTGAAATAATTCCTACAAACTGAAAGTAAAAACAAATGCATATTGAGTTGCTGACATAACCATGCAAGAGAAACTGTGACTTTAAAATATAATAATGTGATCGTACATTTCTAGTGAGACATACTGAACTGCATCAGATTTTAAGGCTATTGTCAGTCATCATATTATTTTGGTCTTAGCATTTATATTACCATTCTGAGATTGTTTTGTGTATAAAAAGTATTTCGATTTTATTATTACTGATTTATTTGAGAACAAAAACTTCTTAGGATAACAGAAAGTTGGTAGAGATGTGAAATTAAAGAAATCAAGAAAATCCCTGAAGTTCCAAATTGGATTTGAAAAATCAGTATGACGTTGTGATGCACTTTACCTTCAAAATTAGTTTTAAAAGCAGCAATACATCAAATCAGAGTTAATCATACTAGAGATTACGACTAAAGTAGGGGTGGGCAAGTCACGAATGCCAAGGGCTTGGACACAGGAGTGAAAAAAAAAAAACTTTGTATTTAATTTTAAATAAAGCCTATGGCTTTGGTTATTATCCCATGCACTTGATAGAAAGTAAACAGACCGAAAATCTTCTTAATATTAGAGAAAATTATAATATTGAAGAAACTCTGAGACTAAATAGAACAAACTGCTTAATTAAAGCAATTCTCAGGCCACTAAATCACAATAAGACGTTACCTTCTACTTAAAGCTATGTTACCCATAAGAAGGTAAAGAGTCCACCTTAGGTGAGGCCAGCAAATTCAATGGGTAACTTCTGGGGACAGAAAGAAGGGCTGTGAGCTTGACTAACTTCTTCACCAGAGGATAGAGGCATCATTAAATTAAAAAAGGAACATGGGATTTATTTTAAGTTAAATTTACAAACTCTAAATAATAAATTTCCAACTCTCTGTTCTATGATTCTTGAGATAGTAGCAAGGCCTAGTAGATTACAAGTTTGTGTTCGAGGAATAATTGCATGTCCGTGAAGTAAAGTATAATGAAGATCAGAAATCCCTACGTTTGTCAGGAAATCAATTAGTGAAGACAATGTCAACCGTACCCATTAGAATTCATTTGGTTTAATCAGGATTGAGGGACCAAGAGTAAACAGTAAAAACTGAAGTACAAAATGAGTATTTCTGTAGAAAACTTTGCTTGTGTGTAAAACTATTTTTAAGTAGTTTAAGAAGGCTAAAAGCATGAAGGGGGGGGCAACTTCAGAGCTCACATTCCCACATAATGGTGGATTCTGTATTTCACTGCAGCTGGTATTTCCCTCAATACAAATTATATTTGAAAAACCTTGTTTATTCAAACATTTGTTTATATTTAAAAATTTTCATTGTCTCTGGGACTACTTGAAGAATTCCAGATAACTTATTTTGATGTGTTTAAAATGCATACGAGCACACACATTAATGTTGCTAATGAAATTTGGGAATCCTGCATTTATGTATTGAAAGCTCCACAGACCCTAAATCCTCTCCTCAAAACTACCTTCCATCCAAATCTAGGTTATGTCTCCTGACATGAATCAATTACCCTGTAACTCCCTCGATCACACAAAACCTTGTTTACCTAAATGTTTTGCTGTCCCAGAACATTTTGGATAAACAGCGTTCTACGGTTTGATGTGCACAAGTGCACCTTGAGTTACATGCATTATGAATCAGAATTATCTCCAGCACACCTGCCACCCTGACATCACTTAACTGGGGGATGCAATGAACATTTATTGAAAATGCAAATAACTGTAGTGTAAAAGACTTGACTGTGAAGCTGCTCTTTTTTTTCACCGTATGTTCTTTTACTTATGAATGTAGGAAATGTTTTATGTGGAGTCATATATTCTACATGTACAGGTTGAAACAATATGACATTGGGGTCCTTTAGAGAAGCTCTATCTTTGATCAAGTATAAGAAAAGACTTGATCTGTACTTATTCTTCAGCCACGAAGGAGGCTTGTTTGGATTTCTTTGCTTGCTTCAAGTGATGATGGTATCATTGTTATTAGCCCTAAGGGACAGTTGATTTGTAAATTAACAGTTAAACAATGAAATTGCCATTAGAAACATTTTGAATATCTTCACCCCACCAAAAAATATATAAAAATTTTAATTAGTGGGAGGGGGAAATCTGAGTAACCCATATGCCAAATTTTTACTTCAAAGAGATACTACAGTCAGTACAATCCTTGGAAGATATTGCTACCTCCTTATTTACAGCACTAGAGAATTAATAAAAAGGATTCATGATGGTCTCAGGAGATTTAATCAGGCGCTTCAATGACTGAGAACAGACGATAGAAATACACAGCCTTTGTCACAAATATTACTTTTTAAGAATCTTTTTATATATGTTACCCAGGAAGCTGGGCCGCTTTATCAACGATGAGCTAGATCTCCTAGCAGGAGGAATAAAATCGGCATTCAGCTCCTGAGTCAGGAGAGAGTCTTGGTTTTTCAATAGTAATGCACTGAAATGTATTATAAAACTAACAAAATGCTTTTTTTTTAAGTAACATGATACTGCCTAATACTTCAAATCAAAATATGTAGTTGTTAATGAAATAAAAAATAAAACAGTCACTCATACTTTCACAAATTCAAGAGACGTAAAATGTTTATTGATGTTTGTAGAAAGTATACATGTATATACACATCTATAGGTAGTATATATGGTATATAGTATTTGTTCATATATTTCAAGAAATCAATTTGTGCCATTGTGAGAGTCAGGTTAGTCCCACCATCTGTAGGACTGCCTGTCAGAACGGGCAGGATGAGCGCTCTTGGGTAGGCGAGGCTGCCTCTAACTAGGGAAAGCTGCTTCACTCCTGCTGTTAAAGCCTTTCAGCAAACTGGTTCAGTTCCACCCAGATTATTCAGAATAATCTACCTCACCTAAAATCAACTAAGTGTAGGTGTTAATCACATCTATAAAATATCTTCGCAGTAACACCTAGACTAGCATGCGACTGAATAACTGAACTATAGCCTAGCCAAGTTGACACATGAAACTGGCCATCAGTCCTGGATATACAGGTCTGAAAATGAATAAATATGGTCTGTGATCTGAGGAAACTCAGGTTTTTCCTGTCTACATTTATCTAGGGGTTGAGACACAGTTTAGATTAACATAAGAACTTGTACAGTTTGTGTCATTTAAATGAAGCACAAAAGAAATATAACATAAAAAACCCAGCAAGTCTATTCATGGTAGGAGAACCAGTGGAGATTAGAGGAGCATGCACTCAACAAACAGGTGAGGTACAAGGCCCTCGGGCCCTGTGTGTCACTAAGTTGTGAAATCTGGAGTATCCACTTAATCTCTCTAACCATCAGTTAATCTTTTAAAACAAAAATAGATTAACAATCACGAGTCTCCAACAGCCAACACGAGTTCATTCTGCAGCCAGGTGGAAAATAGGAGTATTAACAAGTAATGAAGACTGAGTATGTGAAAACAGGATTAAAACAGATTTTTCTGAACAAGTTGTATTGGGGGATCAAGTGACCAGTTTGCTCTACCTACATCTCATGTTCTCCCACGTTCTTTATTCCTATTTATTTCTCAGAGACATGGATTCACTCTGTTGCCCAGCTGGAGCACAGTGGTGCAGTCACTATAACTTCGACCTCCTGGGTTCAATCCTCCCACCTGAGTCTCCCAGGTACAACCCTATCTTATAAAATACATATATTTACAATTATATGTGCATTTATCCATGTAAAAATACATCCACCCCAACTTATGACTTGAGAGAGTGATGGGATTGGAGAGGGAAGCAATTCTATTTCCTTTGCTTATATTAAATAGGTATCATTTTGGTAATAAGACACAATAAAATAACAGAGAAAAAGTTGCCTTGTTTTAGACTCTTTATAAAAACTGAATTCTGTGAAGATGGAGTTTAAGTATGATAGTACGTTGTATTTATTAAACATTACATATCACAGTGACATAATGCCATCTTCAGAAAAAATTAAATAGAGGTATTCTAACAAAGAAAATCCTACATTGTCTTTCTGAGGTGGCTGGTTGAGGGTGAGTGGGCACTCCTCTGTGTGGGAGGGCTCAGGCCTCGGTTTCCCCTGACCTGCGTGGATGAGAGAGAGCCGCTCGGAAGCAAGACAGGGGCTTATTAGCCGCAGATAGCGGGAAGTCCTCAAAGCAGCAGCAAGCAGCTACAAACCTCACCTATGATCTTTATTGAAATTAAATTTTTGTGGTCTCTTCTCATACAATCCTTTTCCCAAAACCAATTTGCATAATTTGGTATAATTTGAAATGATTGACACAGGTTGCTAATTGTTGGGGTAGAAACTAGACCCTCAAAGTAGCTAAGTCTCGAAGGCAAAGGTTAGACTCCAGTAACTGGTAGTGTGGGTCGAATTGATATTAGTTTAATAATCTGTAAACTATGCAAGAGAATGTAATTGTCCTACATTACAAGGAGAGTCCTTCCTCTGCACAGTTTATTCAAATGTATAATCTAAATAATTGAGTACCTCTGCATACAATAGAGCATTTCCTCATGTGCAAACACCATTTAATAGACAGTTAAATCCAAACAGATGGATAAAAGATGCCAGAACATAATTGGTTTGCTTTTGATTATTTCATTGATACCAATTTACTTAAAGAGTAAGTCTGGACAAGGTAGGATTTGTTGTCACAGAATATTCAGTTTGACAGAGAGATGTTAAACGATTCAGGAATGTTCTTTCAACCTCCACACGTGAAAGCTTGGGTAGCAAATGAAATCTTGACCCAGTGTTTGGCTTTGTCTTCCGTTAGAGATGACCACGACCAACATGTAATGAAACTTAAGTCTATCTCCACATTAACAGCTTTAGGATTTCTTGGTTTCACAATAGACAGCAACCTACTACAATTCTTGTGACTAGTTGGAGAACATCAATTAAAAGATAAATGAGAAATAATCATGAATGACCATATTTGGAAAGCAGCTACACTTCTATGCCTTAGGTAAATAGCAACATTTTATGTAGTACTGAAGTTTTTTAAATGTTCCAAATAAAACCTGGAATTTCAGGGACTATAAAGGTCAGTGAATTATGTGTGTGCATGCACACACGTGCACAGGAGCAGAGAATGGTGTTATCTCTAATTTGCAAAAAAGAAAATCAAACTGAAGACAATTGAATTATTCAAATCTGCAGAGGCAACAAATGGTGAAGTCTGGATTTGAACCTATTTCATTGTATTGTGAAACTAGTATTTTTTGAAAAGCAATGTGACCATTTGTCCCAAAATTCTGAAAGTCTCTTGAGATACTTCTGTTTCTTATAGATCAATGTTTTAATTTTAATTTTTTGGTGAGTAAACTAAATCAAGGGGTTAAACGTAACCATTTACAACATCCTGTCTCTGCCATTAAGACTGTGCTCTGCCATCTTTTGTAAAATCCACTTGTGCTTACTCCTATTTTGTAGCCAATAAGCACAGGCTTAAAAAAGTGGGGGGGTTCTAAGCATTACTAAGTGATATCTTAGATTAATTTGCTTATTTTTACTAAGCGTTATTATTTAAACTCAATAGTAAAAATATAGGGAGATGAAAAAACCATAAGAATTCAAATAATTGTTTCCAGGATTTCAAATATCTCACTCTTCCCTTTCAACCTGAGTTTTTCTAAGATTTCATAATAGAAATACAGATCTCCATATAAGATGTGACACAGACTTGAAAGGCAGAATCATTGAAGATCTCTGGATTGTGAGCAAGGCTGACTATGGAACACGGGTGTTAAATGCAACAACTAACTGAAAATAAATTTGTTCATTTGATTGAAAAAGCTATTAAAGGAAATTCTTCACTTTCAATGGAGAAGTGTTTTCTGCTTAGATAGATGGTTATTTTAAGCCATACTGCTTAGCTTTCAAAACTTTCCTTTAAATAATTATATCTCCATTTTGTAAACAAATACTCCTTCAATGGTTTTGTCCTTCTCAATTCTTAAATTAATATATTGATTGTATAACATTTAAAACATATACAAGAGTATAAAAGTACTTAAGTATCAAAATTATCTTCATCCAATTCCCAGTTTCTTTCCAAATTTCTCTTGTTTAATTAGCAATGTTTAATGAACATTTCCTCATAGACCTTAAATATATAACATCTTTTTAATGAATATATGGTATTTCTTTCTTTAGCTCAACTGTAATAGATTTAACTAATTTTTTATTTTGAAATTTTTAGATTTCTGATTTTTACACATAGTTATGTCTTTCAGAAAAGTCTCTACAAGTTTACATTTAAGTCTGAATTAATATTTTCAAGACATTTATGCACCTTATCAACTTATCCCTCAGAAAGGTTACAGGAATTGCTACTCTCGACAAATAGAGAAAAAATTTCCCAAACTCTTATCCACATAGATTTTTATGTTTTTGTGGAAGTTCTAATTGATGACAGTGTTTTCCTGGCATGCTGAACTGTGGGATATGGGATACTAAATTCACCTGGAATTTGAGGACAGGTTTACTTATATATGGTATGTTCGTATAATTTTTAAGTCTGCTTCTTATCTTTTTTTAATATACAGAGCATGAAAGTATTTATAAGCCTACTTGTATCTTTTTCTCTAACTATATCATCGTGTTTATCAGAGAACCATGAACATCAGGAAATTGTTTCTTTCCTGTCTTACTGTGCAATGTTTTGGGTTTTAGCTGTACGTTTAGGAAATTTATAAGGGTGCCTGTTTCTATATATACAGTGTGAGTGTAGATATGTGTTCACATACAAGAAAGTTTGTAGATGTGACAATATGGCTTATATAAAATGAATGGGAATTTTCCAAGTTTAAAATTTATTTTCATAGTGATCAAAAATAGCAAGTTAATAAAATTTATAACCTTTTATTAGTTCATTAGCAAATGACAATTTATACTTTTTTTTTTATCTTCTCAAGGAGTTTCAGGTTTATTACAATAAAACTAATACCTTTTTTCCAGCTTTGTTTCTGAAGTTGCTTATGAGCAATTTGTAGGATTTTTTTTTTTATGGTGAAAATGTTCCAGGGGTTTTATTACCGTTAATCTTTTTTGAGGGTGTGTATAATTCATCTCACCAGCCATCAGAATTCCCAGAGGGTAAATTACTCTAGAGATCTCTGTGCCCTCACACTGTATCAAATTGACCTGCTTCTTGTTTGCCATTTTTGTGTACTACATTGCTTATTTAACAAGAAACAAAATGATTGTAATTCTGAGAAGGTCCTTTGATAGTAGTTTTGACACTCTGCCTGAATAATGACCCTCATTATGGTGCTGTGACAGGCTCTGAAAGTCCTGATTTATGAATATATCACAGGTTCAGCATTAGAGCTCCCCCTACTCAGCTCCTTCTGATATAGACCCAGATAGGGACAGAGTCCTTTGAAATATAGAGAGGCTGAGATAATTGCGCGATTATGACCATTCAAATCATCCCTTTTCCTGATTTAACAAAGCTCTGCCATTTAATTTTGATTGTCTCTGAAGTTATTAGGAACCTTTGACAAAATGTTTATTAGAAGAATGTTTCAGAGTAACTGGGCCAGCGACAAAGGTGGAAGTCATTCTTGCTTCTCTCTCCCTAAGCTTCAGCTAAATTTCTATTGCAAATACTCATTAATGGTGGATGTGATAATAGACTGTTAGAAGCAAGATTAGCTAAGAGCAAAAAATCTGTGTCCTTGATAAAACAAATTACAAGACACTCTGTAAACACTTTTTTTGTGCAGAATGTTGTTGATTTATTGTTTCCTCTATAGTGATTATTTAAATAAATGTAGCTAATTTAGTTCATTTGCCAAACTGTATAATTTTGTTCTTTGTGAAGGGGTTACATGTAAAAGCCTCAAGGAATCACATCCCCATTAATCTTTTTACAAGTGCAATAAATAAATAAAGAGACATGGTTTAATTTTGCCAGTTAGAAGATATTTAAATAGCGGTGGTAAACTGATTTCTTTTTCTAGTCTTTGAAAAAGCCATGTAAATGCACTTTTTCTTGTTACTAGTTTAATGAAACACGAGACAACCACAGCACAACCGCTTTATTGGGGATGTGAGAAACAAAGGTTTTTTGATAATTTATTCTTATGTATTATGACCTTGTAAAAAAATGTTGACCATCTCATGCCATTTCACTTAAAATATTTTAAACATATCTTTTGTAACTGCAAAACATTACACAGAAAATTTAATTTACTTCAGAGAAAAACATGAAATATGGTACTGTTCAATTTTTAAAAATAAAAACAAATTCAGGGTTATTTTCTTACTGTTAACCCCAAGGAATAGGAAGACACATTTTCTTTCTGTTTTCATCAGAACTAGGGAAAAATAAAGGATCTCTCTAGGTATTCTCTGCTGATTCCTTCTGAGACTATCACCAGATGACCCTTGAGATTAAAAATACATAGTTACTAAGGGCCATAGTTGAAAGTTAATTTTAAATGAAGTCTGGTAATGACCTGGAGTAAATTTAATAAGGGCCCTCCATTTCATAGCAAAAGCAGTCACTTAAAGCATAATAAGATGATTCTGAAATCTTTAAACAAAGTGATCAGATTGAATTCCTTTTAGCAAGCTGAGAGTTTTCAAAAGCTTTTTTTTTTTACATCCACAAAGCCTTTATTCTTAATTCATTAACATATTTTTAGAAAGTCTGTTTCTAAAGGGGAAAATGTTTGCCACCTCTGCAGTGTCGGTGCCATTAATGGAATGGATCTTTGAGAAACTTCCATCACCCATGTCATGTACATATTTTGTAAAAATTCTGAAGGTTATTTCTCCTTCCTTTGCTTTCTTGCTTAAATAGGCATCACACAGAAGTACATTGTGGTTTTACAAAAGTATTTTAAAGCATAAAAAACCCTTCTAGACCTTAATAACTGTACATGACTGATGTGTCCTCGCTAGCAAGGTTAACTGTTTCTCCCAAGGAGTTAAGTGGCATATAAACTATTGTTCACACATTTGTGCTAACAGTACAGGATGACCTTAAATATTGTAGTGGCCATACAAGGTACCTGCACGGTGCATTTATCAACAAAGGGAAAAGGACCACAGGGGCAGATCTGACTGTAAGTGTATTAGGACTCTATTAGGATAAATGCCTAACCCCACTCCACAGCAAAAAGTAATTACAGGGCTATTGTTTCTAATGTGTTAATATTTTTTATGGCTCTTTAGAAATATGTGCTATTTAGTTTTTGAGTTGACATCTGTACTGTATTATATTTTATACAAAGCACCGTCACTGGAGTATAGTGCAATCAAATAACTAAGATTACTTTGCTTTTACAGGAAACCAACAACAGATATAAAATAAGATAAAGGAATAGTTTGAATTCAGTAGTTAATTTTTATACTTAAATTATCTGATAGTCTAAAAAGCCAAATTTTAGAGATTTATTCTTTTAAAAAGTGCACAATTTAAAGTGCACTTTAAAAAATGTATTCACTGGCTTTTCTCTTTGTATTTTTAAAATGCACTAATTATCCCTGGGTCCTTCCCTTCCTCCTGTGCTATGCCTTTATGGATGTGTTACCAAGAAAGAGAAGTACTAAAGCATTTGTATTTATACCCACTCCCGTTAAGAATGTAAGACAAGCTTTGGTGTCTCTCTGGTGAACACCATTGGGTAGCACACAAGTAGTAAACTGAAATGAAAGACAGTGGGAGAAGAAATAAAATATATGGATTTACATGCTAAGAACAAGAGTGATGTTTAATTTCACAGTCATAAAGTGTTAGTAATTATCAGAAAAATATGAAAGTTGGCTCCTTAAGTTAACCGAGCTTGTACCTTCTCTTTGGAAAAATCAAACACATCAATTAGTCTTTACCTCTTCTATACCTTATAAAGATATAGAACAAGACTCACCGGTTCCATCAGAAGAGGGTGTGCAGTTTATGGACCTATCGCCACCTTTTAGGGACTCTGAAAATTTTTGGCATATTCAATCCGTAATAATCATCTCTATGCTTTGGACTTTGCTGACAGTGAAATATTTAGTTTGCATTATATTAAATACTATACATAATTTACTAAAACATAATACTTCAGTAATAGTAGGATGTCTAAATGTGGATCATGTAAGTGTCACGAGGATTTTGTGGTAACTGGTCTCTTGATGAGAGTCAAGTGACAAGAGCTTTACAAATATTAAGAATGATTGTTAAATAAGCAGAAATTTTGATAAAGAGAAGGCAGGAAGTCTATGAAAGGAAAAGGCAGAATATATTCTCCCCACAGGCTGTAGATTAATGATTGGTTGTGCTTTATTTGGAGACATTTTTGTCGTGTTTCTGCTTCCTGATCATTATAAAGGCTTTGGAAGTTGGCAGCCATTTAAATGGATTAGATATACATAGGACTGACTACTAAGATATGATGAACTGCCACAATAGCTTCTGCAAAATAAGTCTTCACTAGCTTTCCTTAGAAGCTCTTTGCCCCTCTTTTATTCAATATAATTAAACACATCTCAGTACCATAAGGCTATATATATGTATTACACACACACACACACACACTCAAACACTGGCTTTGGCTTTCAAGACGTTCACAGCCTGAAAGGAGAACAAACTTGCTAATAATTATAATATAGTATGAAAACTAGTAAAATAATTGTGAATATAAGGTACAGAATAGCATTGGGAATGTGTATATAAATTCTATGAATCAATACATTATTATATTAATAGGGTGCAGAGTCAAATGCCATAGAAATGTAATCATCTGATCCGGGTTTGGAAGACTGAGTAGGAGTTTGCCATATCATGGCATAAGATGAAGAGGGAATTTCAGTGGTGGCATTACCAGGGTGCAAGAGCAAGGAGCAGCATACTATATTTGACTATCTGGATATCGCCTGTAATGTGTATCTGGCATACATAGATATAGATATAGAGAGTAACAAGAAATAAGGCTAAGAAGGAAGGCCAGGACCATATCAGAAGGGTGAGTATATTTTATCAAGTGAAGAGCTTATACTTTATCATATAATTATTAGCTGTTGAAAAGTTTAAGGAGTAACATGATTAAATTTGCAAAGGGAAGAAGAAAAGACAAAAACAGTGGTCTCAAACCTTTTTTGGAGCCAGGGACCAGTTTCATGGAAGATAATTTTTTCATGGATTAGGGAAGGGCAGATATTTTCAAGATGATTTAAACATATCATGTTTATTATGCACTTTATTTCTATTATTATTACATTGAAATATATAATGAAATAATTATACAACTCACTATGTTACAGAATCAGTGGGAGCCCTGAGCTTGTTTTCCTGCAATTAAATGGTTGCATCTGGAGGTGATGAGTGACAGTGACATCTGAAGTGTATTGCTTACCTCCTCAGCTTCACCTCAGATCATCAGGCATTAGATTCTCATTAAAAGCACACAGCCTAGATCCCTTGCATGCAAAGTTTTCATTGAGGTTTTGGCTCCTATGAGAATCTAATACCCTTGCTGATCTGACAGGAGGCAGAGCACAAGCAGTGATATGAGGGATGGGGAACAGCTGTAAATACAGATGAAGCTTCGCTGGCTCACCAGCTATTCACCTCCTGCTATGCAGCCTGGGCACTGGGAACCACAGGTCTAGAGTCAGGAAAACCATAGCAGAAACAACTGCAGGGCTGGGAAGGAAGTGACAAAGGCCTGAACTAGTTTCTAGAGAATAAACAGAGAGGAGAGAGATTTGGAAAGAGAATAAAAAACAACAGTGTAATCTCAAACTCGTAAGACTGCCGTTCTTCTCCGTGTTCCTCCTGTGCCCCTCTATCAGAGTATATGCATGTGCTACACTGCAATTGCCCCATATACAGCTAACCAAAACATAGTAGATGGTGAATTACATTGTCCAACCAAATTAGTGGAGTGATTGATTAAACAAACTAATCACAGATTTGGATCCACACATAGCTTGATGACCACGTTTATTCTTCAGCATGGCCTTTTGTTAGATCCTGGACTCTCATCTTCAATTCCATAATGCTATAAGGGTAGGCCTTGGAAAACTCGTCTCAAGAAATAGCTGACTAACTGTGGACAGAAACAGAATGTGCTAGACTCACTAAGGAATATCTTTAGGGAAAACTTGGATGGTTGGTTTGTTATGGTGATAAGGAAGAAAAGGTTTCTAAGAGAAGTTGTAGTGAATGTCAAAGGGGTGAGGCACAGGGGTCCATGGTGACAGAACAATTATCTCCTAACCACAGTGGGGCTGATGTCAATAATAGCACTCCTGTCTTCACCCAACAGACTAGAAGATGAGGAAGATAAACCATTCATGGAGGCAAGGTGTGAAGATTATGGTGATTTCCAGGGAGAATCATGTTTATGATTGTGGATAAACTGAATGCTTTAAAGAAAATTTTGAGCATTAAAATATAGTTTACTGGAGATAAAGACAAACTTAAGGGAGAGTTAGGATAAGAGGCATAAGGGCCCTGGGGAGAGATAAATTGAAAATGGGGGAGTGTGAAAATATAAAACTATAGTTGGCTAAGGTGTGAAAGGTAGATTCTTGGAATAGAGAAGCAAGAAGATTGAAAAGTAGTCCACAGATCTTGTGTTTAATGGCAGAAATCAAAAATTCTGTAATTGAAAGAATGCACAAGGGTGGCGCCTGTAGCTCAAAGGGCTAGGGCGCCAACCCCATATGCTGGAGGTGGTGGGTTCAAACCCAGCCCGGCCAAAAACTGCAAAAATAAATAAATAAATAATAATAATAATAATGCACAGAATAAACCAACTTCCAGATTCAAACTTGTTATAGCTGCTAACTCTTTACAGCACTGATAGTGTGCTTGGATTACAGAGCTCAGACTCTTCTGCAGTGAGGATCGAACAGGACAGGATGTGTGAGGAATAAAGCAAAAGAAATAGTTTAATGGAAGCTTAAAAAGACTTTTCAGATTGTAATAAGAGACTGCTAAAGACTATTCATATAGAATTTCAATTGGCTACTAAATTTATCCAGATTGTAACAAAAAATCCACTGCAAACATAAATAAAATTTGATTTCCCCCCTGTAATTATGATTTCATATGCTTTGAGGATCATGAAACACGTGATTTGAATTTTGTGTCAGAATTTCATGTCAATTGTGGGAAAGTTTAAAACAATCTCCGAGCGATTTCTCCTCTGACAGATGCCACTGAAGGAGTGTCTCGGTGGCTCCTCATCTCACATTCTCACTTTTCATTTATGTTAAAAGAAAATTAACCTTTGTTCCCTGAAAGAAGCTTGGTTCCCAGAAACCAAGAGCTAAACGTGGAATTTATTTTCTACCATCAGGAAGCAAGTTTGCTTCTCCTGCTATTCTCTGGACCTTGGATAACTCCTCTGTAACCCTTAGCACTAACTTAGCTGATGGCAGTGGAACTGCCCCTCGGGCTGCTGTAGGGTCAGCCGGCTGATCGCCTGTCTTTTTCTCCGAGGTGTTATCGATGAAGAATAATCCACAATCCGGTCTGATTAAAAAGCCAGAGCTGAGATCGCTGCATTTTCCCCCTTGATCCCTGGAACTCTCATAAACCGTGTTCAGAAAAAAAAAAAAAATCCACAATCATCATTTCGAAACAAGGGAAATCTTTTGAGTGCATTTTTTCTCTTCACTTAACAATAGAATATAAATGTATTTTTGAAAAGATTCTTTAGAAATGCTTTAGGTTGCACAATGCAATACAGCCTTTCTCTATTCTTTCCTGGTCTAACTTTTTTTCTGTGTACGCATTATTGTTATTGACAGCAGTTCTAAAGCCTTTAAAATAAAAAGAAATTAAACAGTGAATCAATAAAGATTAGCTATTTTCTCCAGATTACTAGCTTATCCTTCCCATAATTATAATAATGGTTGCTGATGGAAATTCTATTTATGTGAATCATTTTATTCTTGTTATTTACTGTTATTAATGTTACCATTATTATCTTCTTACCCTTCAGTTCACAAGATGTATCTTCTCGGTGAATTTTAATTCCAGTATCTTGCTATTATACTGTACATAATCCTATCAAAGACTGTCCTTCATGCAACATTTTCAGTGATATATTATCACAGAGATTGTTAATGAAAGAGCTTCATGTCTTCCTAATACTGTTTTAAACTCTATTTTTATTAATTTTACAAGCTGCAATTCTTCATATATACCTATGTCTATCTTCTATTAAAGTTGTGTTTTCAATTTTTACGTGTAGATTTCAAAGGACAGCATTAACTTTGTGTCTCTAAAAAATACGTTTTACTTCAGATTCTCAATGATTACATTATCATAATGCTCATGCTTTGTTCTCTTATGCTTGTAACAAGTTAATTTTCACCATTCCCCTTTACTTTGGATTTCAATTTTATGTTAACAATCAAAATTAAAACAGTAACACTATGATCTTTCCGACATGCAACCGGGATGAGAAATAACTTGAAAAACAAACCAATTGCACTCTGTCCTTTGACTACGATCCAGACACTATAGTCAAATAAAGGAAATAATTATGTCGACTTTTGTACATACTATCTCTAAGCATTATTACTTGAAAGTAAATACAGTCATCAGACAGAAGGTACTGTGCTCCTCGGAAATAATTTATTTCATTGAAATGCCTTATTTATTTTATTTTAAAGGGATTAAGAAAGTGAGCAACAAGAAAGCTGTTTATTTAGCTTTGTGATAGTCTCGCTTTCATGGCCATCTGATTCCGATTGCAGGTTGTTGCTATACAAAATAATTCTCGCTGAAATTTTTGTTATTTTTGTTCTTTCCTTCGCACTGGGAATTTTGTAGAACGGTATGGATTTCTTTTCATGTGTTCGTCCAGGAAAGGTCAAACAGAGAGAATGTAGATTAAATAAGCTTAGACTGTAGCTACATTCCTTTGTAATTACATTAAAACATTCTGACAGTATAAAATGAGTGGCCAATATTAAAATGTCCTTAAAACTATACTATGTATAGAACATGTAAATAAGCTTAAGAGTCCTTTGAAGGAAGATTAAATATACATGTGATATTCTGTAGCTGAGATTAATAGCTAGGGAGAAATGCATTATTATGGTAATATAAACTTATAATATATTTAGCAATAGCTGTAGCTTTCTGCATAAACAAAACACATCCCTATTACTAGCCTATAATGGTATGCCTTGTTAATCTTTTCAATATATCTTATTGTTTGCTCAGATAGCTTCAAATTTTACACGCACGCAAAATACACATATACTAAGGTAAGTGGACTCGTTGTAATCAGAAGAACAAGAACTGGTTGAAAAGTAAAAAAAATAAAGAGAAAGAAGTAAAAGAGAAAAAGACGAAAGGAAGAAACCATTTTATTAAATCTAATGACTGAAATAAACCTATTTGTCTAAAAGTAAAAACCAAAGCAGTAGAAAGAAAGTAAGTATCATCAGAAGACATTAGACTGTACCAGCGTGTCCTGCACACTTAAGTCAATCCTTTGACCAAGATGTTGCTGGTTTGACTATTGCATCAGCAGATTCAGGAATATTTGATGCTTCCATTTCCATAGCTGTAGTGGCACTAGAAAATGTTAGCCAACGTTTAATGATGATTCTGATATTCCAGGCACTGTTTTGGTTGTTTTACAGATATTATTATCTCATTTAATCTTCAAAATCCCTTACATGTTAAGTACTATGGTTACTTTGCAAAAGGTTACCCAGCGATTGGGTGCGTGAGTGGAATGGCCATAGTTTGTCCCAGAGTCTCACTGAGCCACAAAAATAAACTTACTTTTCATGTGTATTATGGTTTATAACCAGTAGAGATAAATTTGGTCAAAAGCTCTGTTTTTAGTTTATTTAATTTAGCATCAGTGTGTGTGAATAACAGAATAAAAATCTCTACACAGTGATTTTATTTTTTTGCAAACTGAATTCACTTTTAGGGGTTTGAACTTCCATTCAACCCGTAAGGCAAATTCTAATGCCGTACTGAAAAGATGGGGATTCAAGTCTGTTTTCTTATTTTCTTATTTTTTATATGTTTTTTTTCTTTTTTTAAAATTTTTTCTTTCTTGAGACATAGTCTCACTTTCTGGCCCTGGGTAGAGTGCTGTGGCCTCATATAGCTCATAGCAACTTCAAACTCTTGGGCTCAAGTGAACTCTTGCCTCAGACTCCTGAGTAGTTGGGACTATAGGTGCCAGCCACCAGGTCCGACTAGGTTTTCTATTTTTTAGCAGGGACAAGGGTCTCACTCTTGCTCAGGTTGTTCTGGAATCTGAGCTCAGGTAATCCACTGGTCTCAGCCTCCCAGAGTGCTAGGATTGCAGGCTGAGCCACCATGCCCGGCCCTGCATTTTTATTTTTTACCTTTTTCTGAGGGCTCATATAGACTTTCATAATTTTTTTAAAGCATAAAACCAAATTTACTAATATAAAATACTACAAATCTACACAATAACTTCTAGCAATATCAAATATAAAATTATTAAATCTTAAAAAACATCAGCGTCTCAGTCTTGTTAAATGATGTTTGGAAACAGATTAACAGTGTCTGTACTAATCTTAGCTACATCATAAACAGGGTAGATTTCCATTTTGCACTCATCACCAGTGATAGATGATGCCTTATATATTAGAGTTTTATGGGATATCTTATATTTCACGTGTTTAAGACAATATCTGGCATGGAATAGAAAATCTAGAAATGTTTCTTAATTCAGAACTATCACGGAAAGGGGACTATGAAGATTTTTTTTTGAAATCGACTCATTTTAAACATATATTATCCACATTGAAAACATGTCACCAATGACAGAAATTAATATTTTAAAAAATTCAGAGGAACCTCCCCCTTGTATCAGAATCTCAGCAAGACATAATGTGTAGCATATAACACACTAAAATCAGCCACTTGAGAAGAACTTAATTAAGCGATCCTTTACAATGGTGTGGTCAGTGTTTAGGAAAACAAGGAATGTTGCAGTCCCTACCATTGGATAGTAACTTCAGGATCACTTACTGATCGGAGGATTTTAGGAAAAAGAAAAACGAACAGCTCGTGGAACCCTGAATAAGCAAGTGCTCCCTAAAAGGGGTTACCTAACAGAAGTCAGGACGGTTGGTGAGAGACACATCCAACCACAGCACTCAGCCCAGAGGGTGCGGGGAGAAACTATCACAGCCTCACTTTTCACTTTTTCTCCAATCTCCTACTCGTGTTTTGCAGTGGCTGAACGGAACCAAAGGCCAGAGGGTCAGAGACCCCACTCAGGGTAGCACATACTGGGCTGGGCACAGAACGGACTGAGAAAAGAAGAAGGAAGACCCAAAGGGGCCAACCACGGATGTTACCACAACACGCGAACCTCAGATTCCATTCCCACATTTCCTATCCTCACTGTTTTACATTTAGATTTGGAATAATCTGAAATAAATAGTGCAATAATAAATTTTTCCCCACAAATCTTGTGCTTGGATTATTACCTGCAATTAAATGTCACTGGTGAGACTCACGAGTATAAGGCAACTAACTCGCTGGCTTTTTTTCTCCATCACCAAATTGTTTTCTAAGAGTTTAACCAAAATTTCCTGCCACCAGTAATATATAGCCATGCCCATATTGCGACTTTAATCAGTGTGATGAACGCACGTTTAATGTTTTTATAAATTAAGAAATAGTCCATTTGAATATTAGCTCTATTCTTACCACTACTAAGAATTCATAAACTGTTGTCCTCTGGTCCTTACCAATGAGAGAAATGTCAAAATGCTCACCTTCAGTAAATTTGCAAAGAAAAAGTAAAATAACCAAAGAAAATAGTGCCTCATTCTTGCTGTAATTTTACAAGTGAAATACATTGATATTGCACCAGCAGTTGAAGGCTAATCTCTTACATGTGCAATCACAGTATATGTATTTATATTTTTTTTATTATGTGACCATTTTTCTTCACGTTTACTTACTAGTTCCATTTTTGTTGTTGCTGATAATCTTTTCTTCCTGTGACTTATCTGTTTATACTTTTAAAATAATTATTTTCATACTAATGTGTATAATGTCCTTATGTACATAGGTAATTAGGATCTAACCATTAATACTTGCTAATAATTTGGTGCAATGTAGGTCTCTCAATTTAGTCTGATTTACTAAAAATCAACATCAAAATATCATCAGATGTGTTCATTTTTTTGAGATAATTCAAATCAAATGGGTGGTACTCAAGTCATGTTTGACTTCTGCAATTACAAGGGATGCTTGCTGTGACTTGTATTCATCTTTTGTTATTGGTATATATCCAATATGATAATTTTGATATAGATAATTCCCTTCTTAAAATGTGTATGCATCTTTTAGCACCCTCTGCATAGGCACACCCATAAGAAGCTGGTCAGACCTGAGAAGAATCCAAGGCCATGTGAAGAGAAGAGATTTTTCAAATAATGAAGTCAGTGTTTGTAGATAACAAGGAAGAGACCAATGATAAGAACACAAAGATTGAATAAGATGCTCAAACTTTCCCCCCGAAAGTAAGTGAGAATCTGGTGGGGAAAATATTGTCAAACTGATGGTTTTCTAAATTCCACAATCAATTTTCCGTCTTGAAGAAGAATTAAGTAAATAAGCTATAATTAAATTTTAACCATAAACCTATGGACAAGGTATAGTGTAGAATTGTGCTCTGGGAAGAAATAAGGCTATGAAATGATTTTCTTTGTGTTTATCTATGTAGATCCCTCATCTCTATATCAGTCCAACTTAAACAAATTTCGAGTTTCTTGAAGCTTGAATGACCCAAAAAAGCCACTTATTATATAGTAATATATTCTGAAAACTGAACTATCGACAATTTCCAATATAAAATGCCTGCCATAGATACAATGATTTTTTACAACTTACTCATGTATATTTAGAGCGCTGTCGTTAAGTTTTTCTAACTGGTGGTTGTTTTATTTAAGAAATCAGAAAGGCTGCTCTAGGCTAACTGGAGGTTATATGTTGACAATAAATCTAGACATGAAAATCAATAGAAACATTTAAACCTGTGATGTTGAAGTGCCTCTCAAAAAGAGATCAGATGCTAAGAACCGAGTCTCACATATACACTATTGCACATTATCACTACAAGTGAAGGCTTGTTGACACTATTCTGTTTCTATTTCAAGGCAGCTGCAATACAATTTGAAAAACATAGCACTACTTAAAGGATCTTCAGGCTTATTAATGAGGTCTCATAGACTGTGGGAGAAACGCCAGCACTGCAGGGACGGGGCTTTCTTATTCAATGAGGGCAGCACCAGGGCTAGTCCCCGAACCTCCTGCACAGGCTGAGAACTACTGATGAAGTGACGGAAAGATGCACTTTCCACATTAGGTAGAAAGAGAGGCATCCAAAAGGGAAGGAAGGAAGTGGGAGTATACAGATATAACTAATGCAAACAGGGAAAGCTGTGGGCTTACTGGATTATTGCTTTTTGCAAAGAACCTCCCTCATTCTCAATCCTGTTAGATGTCTCTTGTGATAACACTTAGTGAGTCTTTCAAAGTCCTACCCATCTGGAAGACCTTGTCTATTTCTAGCAAATTCATGTTTCTCTCATCTTCCATTTCCTTTCAGTGACTTTTTGTGTTGCCTTCCCCAAATATATTTTATGTTTATTTTCAGTTTTTCTGGGTCTCATAAAATACTCTAAACGCTGGCAACAGCTGTATCAGCTGCAGGTGTCCTCAAACTACGACCCTGTAGGCCGCATGCGGCCCGCCTAGGACATTTATCCGGCCTGCTGGGTGTTTCTGTCCCCGCTGCCTGTCCTGCTTAGCTGCAGAGTTGTCCCGGGGCCCGCAGTCCCGCCCTCCAATGGTCTGAAGGACAGCGAATTGGCCCCCTGTTCAAAAAGTTTGAGGACCCCTGCTAGAGCTACTGGTCTTTAACCTAATGGAATCTGAATCTTTGAGCAGTATCTATATCTTTGGGAAGTTATGGGAGGTTGTGAACTATTTTTTATTGGCAAGAGAAATAACAAGACTTCATGCTCTGTAAACCAGTTATTTACATACAAATGTGTATACATTCAGAAAAATATTTCAATTGAAATCATTTCACTGTGCCAGTCATTCTTAGTGAAAGGTAACTTTGGGAAGAATGGCAGAAAATAAAACACAGCGTTGAAGTAGGTAGCTAACATAAGAGTTTTGAGTATGCCTTTGTGTGCATTTTAAGAAAATCAGGAAACTCAAAATGCCAAAAGGCAATAAAGAGCTCTTCCACGTTACTTAATAGGAACAAAAAAAGAATGAGGTTAAAAAACATAAGTTCTCTCAAAATATATTGATAGGTTTAATTCATTCAAAAAATTTTATTCAAAGGCAGTGCCTGTGGCTCAGTGGGTAGGGCGCCTGCCCCCATATACCAAGGGTGGCAAGTTCGAACCTGGCCCAGAACAGCTAAAAAAAAAAACAAAACAGCAGTGATAACTGCAACAGAAATAGCTGGGCGTTGTGGCAGGAGCCTGTAGTCCCAGCTACTTGGGAGGCTGAGGCAAGAGAATTGCCTAAGCCCAGGAGTTAGAGGTTGCTGTGAGCTGTGATGCCATGTACTCTACCAAGGGTGACATAATGAGACTCTGTCTAAAAAAAAAAAAAAAAAAAAAAAACATCGGGGGGAGCAGCACCTGTGGCTCAAAGGTGTAGGGCACAGGCCCCATATGCCAGAGGTGGCAGGTTCAAACCCAGTCCTGGCCAAAAACTGTAAAAAAAATAAAAAAATTAAAATTAAATTTTTTTTTCAAGAATCAATTCAGGAATACATGATAATTCAATAGAATATTAAGGGGAAAAAGCAATAAAAGATGCTGAATCTTTAACATGTTAGTTTATTATAATTCACTTTAACAGTGATGATGACATTAAAATACAATTAGACAGTAAAAAAAATTCACTGTTTATTTGCTTAAATTTTTAATAAGTCAAAAAGCGGAGGAAGAAAATAAGGGTCAGCTATGACAGACCTAGATGTCAAATTATTGAAGAACCTATTACCCCAATAGAATTTGGGGTAATGAAAATATTAATGAAATAATAGAAAGGAAATCAGAAATAATCTTTAAAAAAAGATTAAAGAAAAAAATGCAACATTTTCAAAGGGTGCTAAGTTTCTCTCTCATATAGATCATTTCTTGTTCTTAAGATTTGGAATCCTTATTTATAAATTACAGAACATAAAATTGAATTTGCTGTATATTGATAAGCTACTATTATTTCTCCTATGCTACATTGCCCATCAAAGCAAATTAATTATCTCTTAATTTATAACCAATTAATTAAAACATTGATCAGTCTTGAACTAAACTTTATTCCCTAATAGATTTTATCAGGTTCAGAAAAATTTTTAAAAATTGATATATAATCAAAAGCATATTGAATATTTTGCATGGGTATAAAGAAATAGGTCATACAAAAATATATGACTTAAAAGCTTTTATTATGAATTAAAATGGAAATTGATCAAAATTTCAAATTATTTTATGTATAGACAAAGTAACTCTTTTTTTTATAAAAGCTACCAACCTGAGTATTTGGTAAAAGTGAGCTATTCATTTTACTTACAAAACTGCTTTTAGATATATGAGATAAAACCCAGAGATAAACAGAAATCCATAAAAGTATGTATACTACAGCATTCTAAAAAATTTAATAATCCAGTATATTTGCATTATTTTTAGTCATAACAACACAAAAACATTTCCCACAGACTACTGAGTTGGCTAAACCACCAATCAAAAACTGACCCGATAAAACTGATTTTCGAAAATTAACTCAATTTTTAATATAAATTAAAATTGGTCATACCAGATTTATTTCTGAAAACTCTTCAATTTCTATATGTGACTTTTTCCTTTCTCAGAAAGGTAAAATAAATTATTTAAGGACATATTTCATAACCTGAAAAGATGTTCAGTAATTATTAACTGCATTGAATTTAATTAAGGAGTTTTTCCTCAGGATGATAAAATTTTGGTAGTTTTCTTCAGAACAGAGTTTTTAAGTGGGTTGAGGTAGGGAAAGGGGATGAAATTTTTAAAATTTTATTATGAAACTAATTTGTATCTTTTATATGAAAGCTATAACCAAATAGCCTAAGAATGTGGGGAGGGGGAAGGGAGAAGGGAGGGGGGAATGGGTGGAGGGAGGGGGATTGGAGGGACCATTTTTGAGGTCTCTCTTACAGGGGTACAAGTGAAACTCTCTAAGAGTAGAATCAGAATGTTTTAAAACTATAACTGAGAAAATGACATGAAAGCTGTGTTGATCAGTTTGATGGAAGTATTTCGGATTGCATGCGAAAACCCCACACTGTACCC